>JBBPNW010000207.1:0-24037 GCA_038091115.1 Rubroboletus rhodosanguineus
GTAGCTTACTAAGCATACCCTACTTAGGATTTCGTACTGTACCAGGATACTTTAGTGACTACTAAAGTATTCCACAGGTAACTAGCTTATTGCTAATATTATAGTGACTACTAAAGTATTCCACAGACTGCATATGTGACTCTTGGGCAGCTTGTTTAGTCGTTGCTTCCCGTTCCCAACGGGTTCGAGCTTGATTTTCCTCATCGACAACTCTCAAAATGGTGACGACATGAGTGGGGTAAGAACAAGCGTTATAGGTGTGTGAACTGATTGGCACGTGTATGCCAGGCAATGTGGACCCTCTTTTCCGTCGCTCTGTAGCCTGGTCAAGCATGTTTTCGGGAGTAGGTTGGTGGTCAAGGAGTGGTGAGCACTTCGGCGAGACGTTTAAGAGTGCGATACTGACGGGGACCCAAGAGCCAACTGAAAATACTCCCAGTCACATTCACCAACAAGCAAAATCGATCAAAATCGATGCTCGACATTATATATATTCAGTGGCCTTCCTCGTTGATGGGAAACACATTGTGAGCGGTAGTGAGGAAGGAAAGATTCGACGTTGGCGAGTGGAAGACGGTGGAGAGGTGGGGAGGCCAATGGATGCGAGGAGTGATGTTTGGAATATCGCAGTGTCACGAGATGGAAAGATCGTGGGTGGGACGGTGCGTGGCCTAGTGACGGTGTGGGATGCGGAGAGCCACCAGAAGGTGACCGCGTTCAAAGGACACAGAGACTGGGTGTATGCGGTGGATGTCTCACAGGATGGGACGAGAATCGCAACCGGATCGATAGACTCTACTGTCTGCATCTGGTCGGTGCCAACTGGTCAGCGACTGCTTGGCCCCTTGGAACACAGCGACACCGTTCCCGCTATCAAATTCTCACCCGATGGACGCCTCGTCGCTACTGCCACCTGGAACACCGACTCCGTTCGGGTCTACGACAGTCGGGACGGCAACCTCCTCGTCGACGTCCCAAGAAAAGTCAACTGGTTACAATCCCTCGCTTGGACCAGCGATAGCAAGCAACTCTTCGTCTTGTCTCGCGACGGCAAGATCCACTCTCTCGACGTGTCCACCGGGACGACCCGCTCTCAATGGCCCATCCACAGTAACAATGAACCCAGGTGCATCGCCCTGGCCAGTAACGGTATATTCATCGCAACTTCTGCAAACTCGTCCGTCTCGTTCTGGGACACTACGACGCACAAGCAAATCGGGTCTGTCACCCACCATTCAGCTCTCATCACGTCAATGGCTATCTCAGCAAATTACGACCTTGCGATGGCTGGAGACCAGACAATTACCCTTCGCAGTCTCTGTGACATCCTGCCATCACCCTACTCTGACGGTGTAAGTGCGCTGTCAACCGTTGCGTGACGCAGTTTTATAATGACAAACCACTTTGTTCACTGCTGCAGATTCGCGCCGAGCGGGCTAGGCGGCGCATGGAGGTGGAAAAGGCCAGTCTCGAAGAAACAATCGAATCCCTTCGTGCAAGGGAAGAGAACTCTAGTGCGTTTATTAATATCCTCACCCGCGTGTCGTTGAAATCCGTGTTCAATAGCCAGCAAAATTGCGCATCTTGAAGAAACCGTCCAGCAACTCCACAACCAACTCTCCAATTCCCAACGTGTGGTTGCTCAGCAGAAGGATGATGTGAACGAAACTACGAAGCCCCTCCGTGCCCAGGACATTAACTCGAGTGTGTCCATGGTCAGCCTGACGCACGCTTGATTGACTTGATATCCGTGTCATTAGATAGCAAAATCGCGTGTCTCGAAGATATCATTCAGCAACTCCATAACCAGCTCTCCGATTCCCGACATAAAGCAAACGGCCTCAATGCAACCATCGAGTCCCTTCGTGAGTGCATTCATCGGCATCTTGGTGCGCGCTTTGTTGATGTCCCCGTTCACTAGACAACAAAATCGCCCATCTTGAAACAACTGTTCAGCAACTCCGCACCCACTGTGCCGATTCCCAGCATAGGGCGGATAACCTCGCCCAATTCCTTCGTACGCATGAGCAGAAAGATCAATGCGAAACCCTCTATGCCGAAGGCCGCATAATTGATGCTGCCGTCTCTCTTCTCGACATTACGAACACCGTAAGCGAGATTAGAGCCAACAGGATGATAATGGACTGGCTTGCCAGTGAGTTTTGGCGTCATCCATCAGGATAAAGTATTCAGTTGTTGTCATCAGAGTTTAAGAGCCAATGCATATCAACACTGGAAATAATTGGAGACAAAGCATTGAACACCGAGAAACAGGATGAAGCAGTTGTAGCCTACTCTACTGCGTTATTACTCAGTCCGTCGACCCCGAGCACCTTACTAATCAAGTGGGCAAGCACAGTGCTGATCCGTAGCTCAGCGAACGAAGCATTGACTGCTGCCGCTCAGGTATGCTCTACATTATAGTCTAAAGGCGGATGTTGATAGTCTTTCGGAATCAGTTCAATCTTCCAAGCTTTGTTGTCTACCGGGCAATCTGCGATGCTCTCGAAGGGGGCGGTCGCCTTTCGGAGGCAATCGACTATTTCCGACAGATGCAGAGCAAGCTAGGAGAGGACACAAGTAAATACACTGAGCGAGCGCAGTGGGAATTCGGTGAGTGGTTGTGTGTGCAGTGTCGTCAAAGCCCGTCTCACCATTTCACACAGGCTTTCGACGGCGATGCAAAGAAATGCTTGAGAAACTTGCCGACGTCGCAATGAACCTTCAGAATTACCATGAGGCCGATCAACATTTCTCAACCATACTGTCGCTCGACTTAGCGGATTGCGTGGAGATCCTTATCAAGCGGAGCAAAGCACGAGCATTGATAAACTCCTGGGAGGAAGCGCTGAGTGATGCCGATGAGGTAGGATTCGTACCTCACATTGTATCGGACAATATTCAATAATGGTACGCGCAGGCCATCAAACTCGACCCTGCATCTCATCGAGGCTACGAGCGGAGGCAGGCGGCGTTACATGGGGCAACACGCCATGCCGAGGCCGTTGAAGCATTCCACATGATGCTCTCAAAACTGGACGAGTCTCCTGACGAACGTATTCGCGGTGAGTCATTCTTCGGTATCAACCAGATCACCACATGTTGATGAATGTCAATGATAGGACTTCGTTGCCGGTATGTCGATGCCACACCTACCATTCGCCGCATTGTCGAGGAGACCATTCGCCGCATGCCGCGGGTACTCATCGACACCACGACTGGTCGTTTGTATGACAAGATGCAACAGGCAGCAGCATTTGAGGCACTCCCGATCTACAACGAGCTAGTGTTGTCGATGATGACAGAGCTAGACTATGGGCGTATCTGGATAGCGGTCAAGAGATTCTACCGATATGTGATGCTCTCACACAAGTGGGAGTACGATGAACCTCTGCTTCAGAAGGTCCAGAGCATCTCGATTTACGAGTTAGAAGCATCCCCGGCGAATGTCAAGCTACAGAAATTCTGCTCGCTTGTGCGTTCCCTTGGCTTTCAGTGGGCGTGGAGTGACACTTGCTGCGTGGACAAATCGAACAATGTCGTATTGCAAGAGTCATTAGTGGCAATGTTCATATGGTATAGTGGCTCGTCACTCACGATCGTGTACCTCCGCGGTGTCTCGTCAGAGTCTCAGCTCCCTGGTGGTCTCTGGCGGAGCATCTGGAACACTCGAGCATGGACTTACCAAGAATATATTGCTGCCGAAACTGTTCAGTTCTACACCGAGGACTGGAAACCATACCTTGGCTTGACTTTGTCCAACCACAAAGAGTCACCTGCCATCATCTTGGAGATGCAACAAGCCACAGGAGTTTCTGCACAGGAGATGGCTGTACTTCGTCCTGGCCTTAGCAGAGTGCGCGAAAAGCTCTACTTGGCTTCCATGCGTCAAACAACACTCGTTGAAGACATTGCATACTCGCTGCTTGGCATCTTCAATGTTGCCATCCCAGTCATATATGGCGAGGGTGATCGTGCAGTAGGTCGACTCTTGGAACACATCTTGACAGGTTCAGGTGATGTCACGATCCTCGCTTGGACTGGGCGCGCAGGTACCTACAATAGCTGCCTACCGATCGACCTCGCAGTCTACAACCTACTCACGCCGCCCCACATCCCTCAATCCATCAAAATGGATGAGATGAACAACATGGTCACGGCCCTACGCTCAGCCTTACCCGACATCTCCCTGGCTGTGATGCTACATAACCACCTCAATGGACTTCACTCACCTTCCCTTTCTGCCAGTCGGCTGCGACTTCCCGGCATTATCTTTCGCCCCACCAAATTTGTCCACACCTCAGGTCCAGATCCT
Organism: Rubroboletus rhodosanguineus; assembly: GCA_038091115.1. NCBI lineage: Eukaryota > Fungi > Basidiomycota > Agaricomycetes > Boletales > Boletaceae > Rubroboletus > Rubroboletus rhodosanguineus. Next base: position 4,316 of record JBBPNW010000207.1, read on the forward strand.
GTGACGAAGTTCCACATATACCATGCCATGACCTCCACCCTTGGGGATGTGGAGATCAAGACAGCCGACAACTTGACTGGGATGAAGGATCTTTGTCTCATCCATCCATGGATACGCCCGCTGCTCGACCAAGAGTTCACGGATGGTGTGGCTGTGCTTGACAGAACAACACAAGCACTCCGTTTGGTCGCTCGCCTCAGGCAGTCATTTGGTGCGCTCTTGCTGGAGCCACTGTCGCGTGTAGAGTATAGGCGAGTCGCCACAGACAGTTTGATCATGGTTCAAGTTCGCGAAGAGGTATCATTGACTGACTTGATAGAAAATATCTGTACGATTGAAGTTCAGTAGTCTCTGAGCCAACCTCAGTACCATGACCCTTGATACGATATACGTTCTCTTAAATTCGCATCTTCCTCATTCACTCAGGGGACTGGTGATTGCTCTTCAGCGCGTAGAGGACCGAATCGTCTCCGGTATGAGCGTGACCAATAAACGCGTTACGTAACGCGACAGCCCGTCACGTTGTTGTATTGTACATGGCTCTTTGACCGATACCGACATGTCTCTCTGGGTAGACAGGGCAAGTCAGAAGTCAGTGGACGAGTAGAAACGCTCACTTACTCTCCTTTTCAGTTCAGACCAAAAACGCTGGATGAGCTCCATTACCATCAGGGCTTGTCAGCTCGTCTAAAGTCTCTCGCTGCATCCGGGGACTTTCCTCACATACTTTTCTATGGGCCTTCTGGTGCTGGGAAGAAGACACGGATAAGTTGTACTTTGCGACAATTGTTTGGAAGTGGCGTTGAGAAAGTATGTCCTGCAACCCGACTCAACAACCCCACCAAACTAAGCACACAAAACAGTTGAGAATCGACCAGAGGGTGTTCATCTCACCATCGAGACGCAAGATCGAGATCAACCTCGTTCAGAGCAATTACCACATTGAGATAACTCCTAGGTGTGTCACTCCCCCAGGTTACCTTGCTGTATGAATAAACTGGTTTTGTTTCAAGCGAAACGGGGAATTACGACCGCGTTATCATCCAAGAGCTGCTGAAAGAGATTGCTCAGACGCAGCAAGTTGACCTGAATGCTAAACAACGCTTTAAAGGTCAGAGCTTTAGGCAGTTCATGCTCTAGTGCTTACAAATTCGCTATAGTTGTGATCATTAACGAAGCTGACACCCTGTCTCGTGATGCACAAGCCGCCTTGCGTCGAACGATGGAGAAGTACATGTCAAACCTGCGGATCATATTGTGCGCCAATAGCACAAGTAGACTCATTGCACCCATAAAGAGTCGATGTCTCCTCGTCAGAGTGGCCGCGCCGAGCACAGAAGAGGTGAATACCTTTGAGAACCCGTGCTTTTTGCCAGATGACATATATCCGCACAGATGCAAACCGTATTAGGACATGTCGCCAAGAAGCTCAAGTTCGACCTCCCACCAGAGGCCTCTTTTCAAATTGCAGAAGATGCTGCAGGTAATATGAGAAAAGCGTTGCTCGTCTTTGAGGCCCTCAAGATGCAATCGTAAGTCTTGACCGCTAACAGATCCCACACCCGCCGACCGGAATATTGCCCACAGACCTGATCTTTCGGGACCTCTCAACATTGCTAAACCAGATTGGGAGACATACTGTCATAAAATTGCCGATCTGGTCGTGCAAGAACAGTCACCCGAACGAGTGATGCAAGTTCGTGCCAAATTTTACGAGCTCCTCAGCCACTGTATACCACCGGCCATCATCCTCAAGGTAAGGGTCCTGTTCTGTGTCACACACAAGGGGTAGTAGCACGTCTGATCGTCTCGTATATCAAGACTGTGGCAGACAGGGTAGTGGAGCGGGTGGACGAAGCCCTCAAGGCTGATGTGATGCATTGGGCAGCTTTCTATGTACGCACTCGATCTTTCCAAGACGAGAAATTGGACGGTTCTAAGGGTACCCGCACAGGAGCTACGGATGCGAATGGGTAACAAGAAGATCTATCACCTCGAGGCTTGGGTGGTGAAGATCATGTGTCTGTACAAGGTGCGATTACACTTGCCAACTGGGGGTAGAAGACGACTGATAAATGAACACGTCTAGCACTTCACGTATAACTTTGATATGTCAGAGTTCGATTGAGCGAGGGGGTGCTACTATGATCCATTTTGTCGATGACAACTTTGTGATGGTGTATGGTATCATAAGTACTATAGATAAATCAACTGTGTTGAGTGTCCGAGTTGAGATCCCTCTCAGTGGTAGTTACATAAGTTGACTTGGTCTACAGATTGTGACGACGACGACGACCACGATGGTCAGTCGATCAGGCCAACTTGCCACTTGACGTTACTCATCTTCCAAAGCTTATATTCTCAGTGTTCAAGACTCTCACCGACCAGCGTGTCACTGTCGAGCTCAAAAATGACCTCTCGATATCCGGCGTACTCAAATCTGTCGACCAGTGGGTACTTGGCGCTAAGCTAGTTTCTTTAACATACTTTCTAACACGCGAGCCCTCGACCCTTGCAGGTTCCTCAACATCCGCCTGGATTCGATCAAAGTTGTCGATGAGACGAGGCACCCGCACATGGTGAGCACGATCCGTGAGGTTGAGCCAGAGAGGGTCCTGCATCTACTCGTGCCCTGTCCCAGATGGCCGTGAAGAATTGCTTTATCCGCGGATCGGTCGTTCGATACGTGCAATTACCTGCAGACCATGTCGATACCCAACTGCTTGAAGATGCGACACGAAGAGGTGGGGGCGAATACGTTTTCTATTCTTGAATTCATCTCATATCCTCGATTTTTTTTTCCTTGCTCAGAGGCCGCCAACCAAGCGAAGCGATGAAAAAGCATGAAATCAAACCACCTCATTGATAGTTCACAACCACAACGGCTGTCGTGCACAAACCCAGTTGATCTAGGAGAAGAAGAAAGTGACTCGAGTGCTCGCCGATCGACGTGTACATCATGGGATAACAGCCCGTGTATTCATTGCATTTCCCTAGCTCTTACATACGCCAATGTTTGCCAATTTTGCAACTTTCCTGGATCCAACAGGATCGCTTTCTGTGCCCATTTGAAAGCTCCTTTTCCCTGTCCAGCAATAGCAAGTAATGGAAGGATCTCCTTCATTTCCGTGATGTCCTCTTCCGAGGAATGGATTTCAAGAACAGCTTGTGCCGTCCGAAGATTGCCTTGCTGCAAAATCAATGCGGCGAGTTCACGTCGCAGTTGCACGTTTGATGGCTCAGCGTGCAATGCTTTCTGGGCAATTCTGGTAGCTTGTTCGACGTCACCCTGAGGCTTGTGCGTCAGCAACTTTCGAAATTTTGTGAATGAATAACTTTACTTGACCGAGATGGTGCTGTACAAGAAGATATGTGACGTCTCTTCCCGGATCCAGCTCTTGCCGACGCTCTATGGAGAGAGATTGGATTTCGGACAAGGCGGCATCTACAAGGCTTTCGTCTTCTGTAAGGATGCCCATTCCCGCTAGTGTATTGATCGCCATCAGGTTCTCAGGGTCTGCTGTGATACTGGGCCACTGTGAGCTGTGCATGTTTGAAAATGGGGACTACGTTTCTTTACCTGTCCAACAACAGTGCCTTTGCAGACTCTTTGAATTCCTCCGTCCCGATTGCCCACATGCATTGGGCAAGCAAGACAGTGACGTGAGCACGAAGGAGATAGTCCTCCCCGGCACTATTCAGCGCACTCTGGAAAGCTGTCATCGCAGATTGCAAATCCCCGAGTTTGAACTGCGCTAATCCTGTCCCGAATAACGCTTGCACCCTGAGAACTGTCGTCTCCGTATCGTTCTCGGGAGCTTCTTCAGGAAGCACTCCAAGGGTTGTCTCGAATGACTCGAGGGCACTCGTATGGTCCCCCAGGCCGAGTTTCAACCGAGCGAGGTTTGCGTGGGCGATCGTGAACTGCCTCTCAACAAGCGGGTCTTCGGATTCTTCGTAAGCGGCTTCCAACAGAGCAATTGCACGAGAGATCCAGCGCACGCCTTCTTCGAGCTGGTCCAGACGCTCGCACAAAAGCCCCAAGAGGTGGAGTGCACATGGGTCTTGCGGGCATCGTTGGGCGTAGCGGTTTAGAACGAAGAATGCAGGAAGTAGCTCTTCCTTGACTCCACCCTGGGAGCGCGTGGTGGCTGACAGCGCGGTGAACACTCTTGACGCAAATTCAAGATCAGCCAGTGGCTAGTCAAGTCAACTCCTAACATGAAGAGATGCGAAATGTATTCTACCCACCAAATCAGCGCTGAGACCAACTGCATGTTCCAGTAATCCGCAAGCGTCGGCGTCGTGTCCATTTGTCGCAGCCACCATCGCTTGCCCAACCCAAGCGAGAGTATAATCAGGGTCCAGTGTTTGTGCTCGTAGTAGCGCCTCGTTCGCCAATTCCAAATCATTGTGGTATAGGTACAAAAGACCCAGGCTGGCCCATGCAACCACACTCTGCGGAACACGATTTCAAGACCTCGGCGTGATGGCGCATATATGGAACAAACCTTTGAGTCATGCTCTAGAGCCTTGATATATGCATGTTGCGCCGCCTTCGGCTTTCCGAGGAAGTACATATTGCCCAGTGCGATCCAATAAACGGGGTTTCCGGGTTCCTTTTGCAGTGCCTGTTTCAAAAGCGATATTGCAGATTCTGCCGCAGTTTCATGGGTATTACTTTTATCCTCAGTGCACCATGCGTAGAGTGCCACCGCCAGGTCGAAGAGCGCACTGCCCAAGGCAATATTTTCTGTTGAACAAACGGTGATTCTATAGTCATAAGCAGCAACGGCAGCTTCGAGAACATGGCGGCGCGTTAATGAGGTATGTTTGGTCCTGGATTGCGGGGAGAAAACTTGTGCAATACGGGTGCTTGCATAGCCTTCCAAGAAGGAATTCGTGCGATTGAGGATATCTTCAACGGATCTTTCGTCCACGAACACGGCTGCCTTGGATAGGGCGAATAGAGCGTCTGCAACTACCTTCCACATCACGCCTCCATGGCCAGTACTTTCTTGTGACGTCACGAAGCACGTTGTGACAGCTGTCACGAAGGATTGTTCGGATCTTGCGCTGAAACCAGTGAGGCGCTCCTGGTGAGCAAGGTCTAGTTGTGTTTGCGCAAGGGACAACAATACTCCGATCTCCTTGGGTCGTGCTTCCAGAATCGAATTGAAAGAAAGGAGGGCCTCGACAAGTCTGCCAGTTTGGTGTTGCACCTCACCGATCAGAAAAGTGCAAATCCAGTCGTCTGGATCAAGTTCACGAGCCTTCGCGAGAGCTTTGAGTGCCGCGGCGTGGCGACCAGCCTTACTGTAGGCTTCCCCAAGACGGAGCCACAAGAGCTGATCTCCTGGTTCTGCGCGTAAGGCGACCTGGAAGGCTTCAATGGATTGCGCATAATTCCTGCGCATCTGTTTCCATTGAGAAAAAGAACAGTATCGTCTTGTACATGGCTCACCAACTCTACCACGCCAACTGCTTTCCAGGCCCAGGCATTCGTGGGGAGGTATCTGCCCGCGATTGCACCACCTTGAGTCTGAATTCCAGCATCCAGTCCACCTTCGCCATCAATAGTCCTGCGAGCGACAACTTCGACAAGGTCCCATTCTCGTTCGTCGGCAAATCCCTCGGCAAGTCTCTGAGCGGCGCCTGCTTCCCGTGGGTCGAGTTCGAACGCTTTCTGAAAGCATTTGGAGGCTCGCGTGGGATCGGGTGGATCTGCAAACTCGGAGTAATATATACCGAGGGAGGTGTACGCAGGAGCATATGTCCTGTCGCACTTCAAGGAGTCAATGAAGTGGGAGAAGGCTTCTTCACGGGAGCCGACTGCGCTCGAGATCAGAAACGGTCAGCTGGTAGATAGGCAACGTGAACCAACCTCCCATTTCCCAGCAACATTGCCCTATGCGCCATAGGCACCGCGCGCGATCCATTTCATGTTCATCGCCTTGTAAATCACCCAGTACCCCCCTCAACGCCTGAACGCCTTTTTCAATTTGAGTCTTGCTGAGACACCAAGCGCTTTCCTCCTTCGCACGCACGCTTTTCTGGGTTCCCGGCGGAAGCAGTGACGTCGCTTTGGTGAAAAATCCTTCAGCCTCCTCCCATTTCCCTGTATGCTGGAGAACGTAGCCACGGCCGATCAACGCATCTACATCATTGGGGTCAAATTCAAAGACCTCGTCTAAGAGTCGAAGAGCACGCGGGTGATGCTTTGGTGGGTAGAAATGCACGAAAGCGCTCGCAAGCCCTACGTTGAATGCCTTGCGTACTCTGAAAGATGTAAGCATCGCACAACTTGCCAGTTAGAGAACATGAGTATTTACTGCTCGATCTTGCGCCCTGTATCTTTCTGGTACCTTCGGACGAGTTCAAGTCCGCTTTCTGCTACATTGATGACACTGGGGTAATCAAGTTCTTGTAGGTACACATCGGTTACTATGCGATTAGCTAGGAGCGAATCAGGCAGCAAGCCAAAAGCTTCCTAACAAAATGACTGAGAGGCTGGAATGTCTCGAGGATTAGACCTACCATGATGATGTCAATTGGATCTCGGGCTTCAACCACCTGTCGAGGGTGCTTGTTATCTTCGTCTTCATCCACATCAAAAGAGGTTCCAGTATATAGAAAATAGCCCTGAAGTAGCCGCGCCAGCGGATTGGCGGGTAAGAGCCTCATGTACTGCCTAAGATGGTCCAGGCCATACCCAGCTATCGCAGTTCTAAGCAATTCTGCTTGGATGAGACTCATAAACACAAACCGATCGTGTCACTATCCCTGCCTTCGAGGAATATAGACCAGGAAAGTTCGTCAGGAACTCCGATTATGACCACACCATCGACAAGTTCGTCAAGCTCTTTCCCAAGGGAAGCTTTCTCCGAAGATGTCGTCGGTAGTGCATAGAAGTATTTTTGTTTGTACATGATGAGCTTTGTCTCGGTAGAGCGACGAAGCTCGTCAGAGGTATTTGGATGGTTCAGGACTTCCTGATAGAGCGATGGCAACTAGAGTGGACAATAAGCAAATATAATACTGTTGTTGAACTGATCATACTCTGGATGTACCCCACACTTCCACTCCGATGTCCTTCTTCAGTTGGTCAGGAGACGGCCCGCCAAGACGCGTACGTCTCTTATCGAATTCATTCTTGATGAAAACATCTTCGTCCCGTTCACTTATTGATATGATTTCTTCAATAATAGTGAGCGAATTGTGAACCGCGGCTTGCACGTCAGATATCGAAGATGCAGTCAAGTTGGTTGGGTCCGGTGGTGGTAAACTCCATAACGTCGCAGACAACGACGAGTCAGGAAGTAAGTATGAGAGGGCACTCACTACCTGCGTGGAGGATAGCATCAATTAGATATTCTAATGTAGCATCGAATGTACCTACTTGCTGACGAGTGCCGTGTTCTCTTCTGGTCGAAATCAATTTCTGGAGAGTCTCCGCGCATTTGGTGACATCACCACTAAAGAGTATTTCTGGCCAAGGCATATTAGGACCAGAGCGTCAAGGCCATACCTTTTGGCAAACATGTGCATAATGTGTTCCAGCGCCTCCGAGAAAGCGTCCCATCGACCACTTTTCTCGTAAAGTTGCGATTTGCCCTACGACTCGGTTGACTTGGTCAAGCGACCTGCGATGACGGACGTGACTCGCCTGCCAGGCAAGGATCTGGTCTGGCTTCAACTCGATTGCTTTGCGATAATACTGCGGGGTCGTCAGGTAATCCGAGTGCGTGATACACACGATGACTTTACTTGCTCGCTCTCGTCGTGCTCTCCCAACTCAAGGAGGGCGAGACCTAGAAATACGTGACTGTCGTACTGTCAGCCGAGTCAATGGAAAGAATCTGAGCTGAGACGCACGCGTTATAATTGTCGGGTTCATAATCGAGAACTTGAAGTGCTGCACCACGAGCCACCCCATATTGCTTCTTTCCAAGGGCATCTCTCGCTGTCTTGAGTTTTGTTTTGGCGAACGATGAAGACATGGTCGCAGCATTCAGATGTCAGAAATGTGGTCGCGGGACATGTGCTACTCGAGACTACGCCTATAATACTATTATTGTGTGGTATTGTATGAGTGGGAGATCCGAAAAAGTTTTGCAAGGATAAATAAGATACAGCAATGCCCGACCCCGAAGGCACACGCAAATCACAACGACAGCGTCTGCAAATCTCTGAACGTCACCTTTGTTCATCCAAAGAAGGACCGCCTAATTGTGCGGGGCAGGTATCTCATCCCTATTACGCCTAAAAATTCTAAGAAAGTTTGCCCTGCGGTACTTAGCATGCCCCCTGATGAGACACATCTCGTCAACCAAGCCCGACAAGGCTGTTTGTGTCTGTCCATCCGTGGATGATGATGAAAAGGATGCGACACGCGCGCCGATCCCTAGAGCATTGAGGCGTCCCGTCCACTCATCGACAGAGCGGTCATCTGTGACAACGAGAATAGGGCAGACGTCGCCATTGCATGAAGCATAAAACTTCCGCAATCCCTCCACGTTAGGATCTGACATCGTCCCAGAGAAAATCAACAGGTCGGCATTGCCTTTGGACATCCTTGGAGTGATGTAGCTACCCGAAAGGTCACCAGCATGCTGGAAGACAAACGAACGTCCGTTGATTTGAGAATTGACTCGCCGGGGGTCGCCGAAGACGCCTGATTGAAAGAGTAGAATGTCGGTCTGATAGAAAACGACATTGGAAACAGATTGACCATTCTCCCAGCCAGACTTCATCATCGACCGAAAGTCAAGTAGGGCGGCTTTGATAAGGGCATTGGTATCGGACGGCGGTCGGGTGGCAACGCGGTGACAATTATCCGTGATCAGCTTCCGGACCAACTGCTGCGATTCGATACCGCGCCTTTCGAATACAGAACCCACGAGCTTCTCCATGTCGATGGTCGTAACGCATGCGTGGTCGTCGAAGCGCATCTTGTACTTGGCCAGTTCCTTCGCGCCTTTAGCCCACCAATCTTCCATCGAAGTTGGCTCGTTCTCCAATCCCGTCACAACGGCAACGATGGGAACCTTCTTTCTGCACATCGCAGAGTAAAATATGGCATAATTCCTCGCCAGCGACTTCCGAACACTTGGACCACGAATGCAGTAGACGAGAAGGTGGATGCCATTCACATTCCGTAGCTCACGGAGTAGCTTGCTCAAATTTTTCTCGGCTACTTCGGGTGAGACGCGACCCCGCGTACCTTCATCGAGGCCTGCGGTATCCCAAATGTTGACCTTCTCCCCGTTGATGGTTATCGAATATTGACGGCTCTGGAACGTGCATCCGAGAACACCATTGGAAGTCTCCGCGGTTTTTTGACCAGCGAGCATGTTGATTAGCGAGCTTTTACCGACCCCACTGTCGCCGAAGATCACGACATTACGAGTTTCTGTGGTCTAAAAGGGTTGACTTCTGGGTCAAAGTGAATAAGATTGTTCTCTTACCTCAAGAGCGAGTTTACCAGCCTTTTAACCTGCTTGAGACCCAAATAGACGAGGGATCGTTGATGACACTCACTTTGGTGGATCGGCGGTCGTTTATATCAAAATCCACCGTAAAAATAGTGGGCTGGTGCTGCGGTTGAATATTCTGTGTGGTGTCCGTCAGGTTGGGGATATAGAAATCAATGCCAGGAGCTACCGTGGCCGGTCGGTCAGTGCTTGGTCTCCTGGTCAGCAGGCTTGTGCAGTCAACAGCCAGTCCTTCGGGAGGGTTCTGCCCATAAACGTATCTATAAGCCAATTTACACTGTCTCGTGCAAAATAAAAACCTACGTCTGAGCGGCGCGCAGTGGGTGCCATGTATGTCGTTATGAAGAGGGCCGTGTTCCTAAATTCGTCACGACACCCGCGGTGAGACTACCTTTATAGGTGGACTGGGGGAAAGGCTCGCAGTGCGCCAGATGCTTGCGGTCACCTTGAATGCGGGCCTCAAGGCAAGTTTTGCCAATGGCAAGAGTATGCCCACATAATCACAACAGCCTCATGGGTGTTTCGTTTGATCAAACGCGGCGACCTTGTGAATTCACAGCATGTCATGTTATAGTAGCAGGGTTCAAGGCAACGAGGTTGGGAGTAACTTAAATACTCACCATATGCACGTTGCACATAGCGCTTCTCCTGGACCAATGGACCACGAAAATGACCACAGGGCCCAACAATTAGGATGAGGGTAGGCCAATATAATCGTGGCCAAGTCTGCTGGATGTTGACGCGCGTCTTCTCGTCAATGCCCTATATCCAAGAGTGCCATAATTGTCAACCTTGTCCACACGTACAATTTTGGGGTACCTAAGGATTCCATCCGAAAACCCTCACGTCCTCCTCATTGTCGACATCTGCCTTCATATATCGCATGGGCGCTCCCGAGCCATCAGAGAAACGACCTTTATCGTGATGCATTTTAGATCCGACGAGTGTCGATGTTGATCACGGTAACTGCATGCAGCATGCCTCTGCGGCTAGCTCATCAATAGCGTCACCAATGATCACTGGTGGAAGCGTCTTAGGCTGGTCATCACGCCGCTCTCTCCCTTTTCTATATGCAGAGTCTTGCGCAGTAGAACCGACCCTGATGATACCTTTACCGCGGAAGGTGTTACGATGATCATCACACCAGGAAAGACGCCAATCGAACCCTGATATCGGCTCATATCAAGCCTAAGAAGCTCACAGCGTTCATTATGGCCCCGCAGGTCCTTGTTCACGGGAACTGGTCAAACCCGGACTCGTTCTTGGAGGACACATTGCCTGCATGTCACCCTTATAAATGCCCCGTCCCGTGAACGGTTAAGTTCCCAGTTCCCAGCCTCCGGACGAGGACGTGGCACACATCACACACCTATCTAGCTGCCACCGTACTGGCCATCGACTCTTCGCCTTCACTCATCTGCCCTCTGCCATGCGGTCAGATAGCGCTTGTTCTAGTCCCACCCCCCCTGAGCACCCCACCCGCCGTAATATTCTTATCGTCGGAGACGTCGGCGTAGGGAAGAGCTCCCTCGTCAATCTTATCGCCGGCGAAGAGCGAGCCACCACTTCGAGTGGTGCTAAAAGCTGCACGCTCCACTCACAGGAGCACATCGTCCGCCTCGACGGTGTCGAGGTTGCCCTGCATGACACAGCTGGTCTGCACGAAGCCCAGGGCCACATGAAGCGGACCGAATACCTTGATGCCATTTACCAGGCTTACGCGCTCATTTCTAGGCTCGAGCGGTCGGGCGGCATCAGTCTCCTCGTGTTTTGCATGAAGGGCGGGCGGATCTCTATCACGACGCAACAGACATACAACCTCTTCGTGAAGGTGCTTTGCAACCGCCAGGTTCCCGTCGTTATTGCTGTTACGCATATGGAGATGCACGACCCCATGGAGCAGTGGTGGATAGATAACGAGAAGGCTATCCAGGAGTATCGACTCAGATCCCACGGACATGCTTGTATCACGACCACCCGCGGCTACAGGGGCGTGTTCAGTGACAAGTATGCACGATCTAGGGAGATTATCCAGAAGCTCCTTTCAGACTATAGCGGTCGGGTCGTTTGGAAAGAAGAGAGGGCAAATTGGGTCAAGCGGGTGGTGCTGCACATGCGTACTTGGCTGTCTCCACGCCGCCAAAAACAACTCGATGGCAGTGACCTAAGGAGGAAACTGGTCAAGCGGTGCGGCTTCTCAGCTGAAGATGCCGAACTCGTTGCTCAGAAGATTGAGCAATCGCGGAGGATGTCTGGGGATGCCTCGGAAGAAGATAATTCGTTGTTCGACGAGAAATTCGGAACTGACAGCGGCAGTTGTGTTTCCTTGCCGGTTGTTCCTTACACTCCGTGATTAACAGCTGTAGCACCCTGGACCGGTACATACCCACTTTCTGGCACTCCACTAAACACTCAACATTTTCACGATTTTATCTTACGCATCCTAGCTCGTACTATACTTCGTCTGCGAATTTGAATGAACAAAGAATAATGTGTGATGACCCGGGATTTGTGACCACCGAAAAGTGGGAGGTTATGCATGGGATCCGACTACCGTACTTATGTACCAAAGGTGTTGTAGTTTACAATTGTTTAAGATATTAGGCTGGCAGCTGGTAGTGGCAACCCGCGTATCGTGGGTTGCTAGAATCCCCACTAACACGTCCGCATGTTCTCAGATAGTCAACATATTCCACCAGGAATTGGACTTGCTCCAACGTTTCGATGGCTTTGACGCTTCTTCGTCTTCGTACCACCTCGATGACTCGTTCCACCAGTTGCAACGTATCCCGCCGCACCACGGTCTCGCTGTCCCATCGGAAAGTATCAGAGAGGTTGTCATCGCGCTTTATCTCGACCACGCTCGTGGTGGAAGGGCTCGGCGGAATGTCGGTCTCGACCCATCCACAGAGCCCGAGCTTCAACATCCAACAGCACGCGAAGAGCCCGGCGCGACCAACTCCCCCTCGGCAGTGCACTAACACAGAAATGCCCCGTAAGGAGTATCTTTCAATAATCCGGTCTAGATCAGCGTCCAGAGATTTGGGTGAAAGCGGGGTTAGACCTTCTGGTAGCGGAATGCTACGAACGGGCGGATCAAATCAGTGGGAGAGAACGAATATGCGATGCAAAATACGTACCGTAGGACATCGAGACCTTCTCGATGTGCAACTTGGCAGTATTCGGGCCATGAAACACCTATTAGGAATTCAAGTTCCTCATCATCAAGACAGCTTCGGTGTACAGTAACGTCACTAAACATGCCAATGCAATGAGAGAACAAAGTTTACCACACGACGCATCGCGCGCCTAGCATTTTCATCCGTCGTAGATCGACATCCAGATTTCGACAGACCGCACTCCGCCCACGCACGGGTCCACTCAATCGTACTTGTTGGAGAAAAAAAGAGACGGGAATATTGACGGGACCACGAACAAGAGAATAAAACTAACCTTTCTTTCCAGGGCATGATGATAGAAGGAGGTTTCCAAGCTTGAAAGGTCTTTGATTAGCCGCACCTTGTCGGGAGGATGTTGTGGATGGCGACTTTGGAGCCCGAAACTTGGAAGTTTTGTTTGGGGGTGACGGGGCCGTTGTTGGGCGACTAAGTATACCAGATAAAAAGGACGTAGTAATTCAAGGATAGAACTCACATGAATGGATGTAAAGCGTATGTAGTTGGGAGAGCAAGCACCGACGGTCGGCGGCTCTGTGGGGTTCGAGACACCGTCTCAGTGGACGGCAATGTGGAATGGCCTGGCGGCAGCTTCGGATCCGGATTCGCGACGTCATTTGCGGACGCCCCATCGGAAATGGTGTGACTCTTGAGGTTACGCTTGAACGACAGCAACATTCTTGACGAGGGAACCGGGAGAGGAGGGAGTGAAATCTTTGTGTTGAGAGCTGCATTGACAGCGCCAGTAAGAGACGAACGGAGGTCGTTCGGTGGTAAATACGTGTGCTGTGAGATGGTGGGTATAGAAGTCGAACAGATAGGTAAATCTACATGCGGGGGGAGTAGTTGTGGGTATCCCGCAATCCTGGCGAGACTGCAGGAAAGATGGATTTCAAATAAGACAGGACAAGGCTTTTTACTTGGAATGAGATGAGATGAGATGGCCATGAGTGATTCCGGAGGTATAATTTGTGAAATACTGTCAATAACTGGTCAGTGACGAGTAAGTTGCGGGTGGAACGACTGACTTGATGGGATGCGTTTCTGACGTTTTAATGTGCAAGGCAGAATTGCTGGTGTCTGTTTGATTGGATAAGATGGTCATGGATTCCGAAAGAGCATCGGACAATTCTCTTCGTAACTCTGGATGTGGTATGGTTCCTCCGGTGGCGAGTGCGGCGCGTTGTTTCGCTGCTGGTATCAAGGGACCGCATTCTCTATTGGCAAGAGTGACGGAGGAGGTATAAGGCCACCAGAGAGCCTGGTCTGTGTATCTCTCCTGGCGCTCACGCAGACCGCGGACGACATCGGGCAGGTGCAGGGAGAGTGGGGCGTATAAGACGGGACAACCTTTGGAGGGTTGGGAGAGAAGCACAGAGGGAAGCGAGGGTCCCGTACCTTGGTGACCGTATTTTATGCGGCTGTATTCGCTCATATGGTGCTGAGAAGCCAGGGGAGCGAGCTTCTGCAGTCAGCGCCACAGGAAGATGAAGAGACGAGCGGGAGTACCTGGAGAGTCCATTGATGGTAGACCACGTCGGGCGAAGGTGTAGCGCGTTTCGGAGGATCAGTCTGGCCCGAGTCTGCTGTGGTTGTGACTTTGCGACGGTGTGGGGGCGGAACGACGTCGAGAACGGCGTCCGACATGGATCAACGGTAGTAGCATGGAGCAGTCCCAGATGACATAAATTGACTTTCCCTCGCTGTGTGCTGTCTCCCCATCATAGTCAACTCGTCCCTGGTCATCTTCATATCGACCACCTGGTCCCGTTCTCTCTCGCAGTCCTTCTCTTTTCCTTCCTGTCTTTTTTTCTGACTGTTCCTTGTCACACTAGAGATATACATGTCCCACTCGGTCCGTCTTGCACATCCGCCGCGTCGTCCCGACAATATTCCACCACCGACATCACGACCACCCATCTCCACTGGCACCACCATCCGTCGTGCCAAGACCCTTACTCGCCCGGAGCGTAGTGTTGCACCCGTCCCGCTCATCAACCCCCCATCTTCTCTCGCACCAACCGCATCAGGTTGGGTACCTGGCCCTAGCATCGGCAGTGGTTTCGACCCATGGCGCATCTTCTCTCGCATCGTCACTTTCTGGGCTCCCTCTTTTCTGCTCACTTCTATTGGCGGTCTCACTGACAAGAACATGATCCAAGCTTGGAGGGAGAAGATTGCTCTTTGCTTCATCATTTTGGTCCTTTGCCTGGGTATCGCTTTCATCACCGTCGGTACGCAACTGGTCCTTTGCCCTTCTACCTCTAGCACTACTTCCGCTCGTTACACCACCCTCGGTTCTGTCCTTGGTACCCTCAGCGTACAGGGTATCGTCTTCAACGTGACGGATGCAAACAGCCCACAAACCGTCAACCTAGGCTCGCTTGCCCAACAAGAGCCCGGCCAAGATATCACTCCATACTTTACCCGCAGCGCGTCACAATATCCTGCCTGCAGTGGTCTCAGCTTCCCCGTCGCAACAGACAATCCATGTAGCTCCACTACATCTTGTCCTTTCGGCCCTCTCAATGATTCTTCTACGTTCACCGAGCTCAACATACAAGAGACCTCGCAGCTTCTCGGCTATGATTGGAGCCAGGTTGCTATCCTGTCCAATTATCTTGTGATCGATGGCGCCGTCCTCAACATGAATCCCTACATGGAAATACACTCCAGCCCAATTCCTTCCGATCCCGTCGATCTTGCCATCCGCACTGCCCTTCAGTCGAACAATACTGGTGGCAAGGATGCTACTATGTTGTTCTACAACAACGCAGCCACCAAATCTGCCGTCCTTTGTCTCATTCAAAGATACTACGCCGGCAACATAGACAAAATCACCTCGGGTTGTTTCGTGTCATCATTGTTTCTCTACATCGGCCTCGTCGTCATCCTCAGCCTTGTTCTCGTGCGATTCACGATGGCATGTGTATTTAACTGGTACCTCTCTGCCAGGTTAGCTGGCCCCCCAGATAACACGGGCCTAAACCGCTCAGCCATCAGTCCAGCGGTCATGCCAGAAGGGGCTAACATCTCCATCGATAATCAAACTGGAATGGCTCCTTGGGCGGGTCCCCCTGTTCCCAAGAAGCCCGCAGCGCTCCGCAAGCCTTCCCGAGTCCGTACCAGCGCCCCAGTGTCTCCTCAGGGACCTGGTCAAGTCGTGAGCTTGGCGCAGATTGGGACTGAGCTCTTCGCGGTGTGTTTGGTGACATGCTATTCCGAGGGTGAAGAGTCCATGCGCTCGACGCTTGACTCGCTTTCTCAAACGACATATGCAGACCACCGAAAACTCCTTCTCGTTATTGCCGATGGAATGATCACTGGGGCGGGAGAGAAAAGGAGTACTCCAGATATTTGTGTCAGTCTATTGGAAGCTGATCCACGGTTCGGAAACCCCGCACCTATGAGTTACCTTGCCGTTGGATCTGGGGCCAAGAGGGAGAATCGCGCAATGGTTTACGCGGGCCATTATAGTACGTTTTTTTTAAAATGAGAATTTCATTCGATGTAACCTTACAACTCTCGTTTGCACAGCTTGTGCAGGTCGCCGCACTCCTACGTTGATAATTGTCAAATGTGGAACAGAAGCCGAGTCAACGGACAGGAAGCCTGGCAATCGTGGCAAGCGCGACAGTCAACTCATCCTGATGAATTTCTTCTCTCGGGTCACATATAATGATCGCATGACCCCACTCGACTTCGATATGTTCCGTAAAATCCATGTGCTTATGGGCGTAACTCCTGATTTCTTTGAGGTCTGCTTGATGGTATGACAGTTCCGCCTATTGTTGATCCTCCAGCCAGGTCTCACATTCGACAGGTTGATGCAGATACAAAGGTGTTCCCCGATTCGCTCAAAGCCTTGGTAAACTGCATGCACCATGACCAAATGATCATGGGTGTTTGTGGAGAGACCCGGATAGCCAATAAACGAGCGTCGTGGGTCACAGCGATCCAGGTGTTTGAGTACTTCATCTCCCATCATCTCGCCAAGGGCTTCGAATCTGTGTTTGGTGGCGTTTCATGCCTTCCGGGCTGTTTCTCAATGTTCCGATTGAAAGCTCGTCGGAATAGTGGCGAAGATTGGATTCCTCTTATCGTCAAGCCTGAAATCGTCCGCGAGTACAGCCAAAGTGAAGTCTCGACCCTACACCAGAAAAACCTTTTATTATTGGGTGAAGATCGTTTCTTAACCACCATTCTCATCCGTACATTCCCCAACCGCAAAATGATGTTTCTCCCGCAAGCTCGCTGCCGTACTGTTGTTCCCGATACATTCCCTATCCTTCTGTCTCAACGACGCCGTTGGATCAATTCAACTATCCACAATCTTATGGAGCTTGTCCTTGTACGCAACCTCTGTGGTACATTCTGTTTCAGCATGCAGTTTGTTGTATTCATGGATCTCCTCGGCACCGTCGTCCTTCCGATAGCCATTGGGTTGACTTACATACTCATCGTCAGCATGATCATAAATCCTCCGGTCAATTTCCAAGAGGCAATCCCGCTAATGTTGTTGGTTTCTGTGCTTGGTCTTCCCGCCGTTCTGATTTTGATCACGACACGGAAGATCGTTTATGTGTTTTGGATGTTGATATACCTCATTGCCCTCCCCATTTGGAACTTCGTATTACCTGTTTATGCATTCTGGCACTTTGATGACTTTTCATGGGGAGAGACGAGGTTGGTTATTCCTCAGTCCTTAGCTTACTGGTACATATGCTGACTACTCGTAACAGGAAAGTGGAAGGTGAAGCGAAATGCGAAGCCCATGGAACCGGTGACGCTGCCGTCGGCGGATTGTCAGTGCCACTTCGCCGCTGGGAAGACTGGGAACGATCAAGGCTCCGCAAAATTAAGCGCGAAGAACGAAGAAGAAGAGAAATGGAGCGTCGCCATCCAGGCGGATTTGTTACAGGCGAGAACGACCTGCTAAGCGTTCATGGAGGGAGCCAGTACGAAGGCTCCGACACGTACTCGGTTACTACTTGTTCGGATGATGATCACTGGAGCCAGCAGGTCGGAGGGTACAATGAAAGCAGTGCGCAATACCCACCACCGCCTGTGAGTCTTTATAATGTTACAGCCGCTGGAGAGGGGGTGGTTGGCGATGCTCAATTGGAAGCAATGCTGGATGATGGGTTCGACGAGTCTCCGAGTCACTCTCCCGTGCGCACACCGATATCCTCTGCATCCGCATCACGCTATGAGCTATCCAACAACCCATCTCAACAACATCTGATGGGTTATGGCGGTGGCACGCCGCGTTCCGGGTCTCTTGAAGGTTCTCAGGCGCCATCAACCTCGACCTTCCCCCCTACTCCACATCACCGGGATGTACACGACTATCACCAACGACCGAGAGAAACTTATGGACCCCTCGGACCATTAGACCCAGGAGAGAAGTTTTAAACAGGACTCATCAAATACATGATCTTCGATCTTTGTTGATATTCTTTACATATACCTTCTCAGGCAGAGTGTCGTACTGATAGTCTTTAGTAAATAATTTTTATCTCTTGTTGTGCAATCTTTTTCTGGATCTTTGTCACTCACTTGGTTTGAATGAGACTAGATGTCAAGAAAATTGTTCCCTCTGGGCTGTAGACTAAGGCCTAAGGGCCCCGGTTTGTGAAGTACTGTCATTTTAGTGACTATCGTGGCTATTCAAACAAGATGTACTTAGGTGGTGTTGAAGTGCTACTCTAGTTGATCGGGTCGATTTGTTCTAGCGAAGTAACAACACAGAATGAGTACCTCCCCACCATCATCTTGCGCTTTGCCCATAGGATTTGGATCATGTCCCCGTTTCGCCTCCCGGATGTCCTCATCGGGCCCTGCCGCAGAGCCTCTATGATCAACATCGCTGTCAGATACACCTCTATTTGGTTGAGTTGATAGTCCCTGTGCAGAGATGATGATCAAAGATGAATTCTTCGAGTAAGAAATCTGTATGGACGTGCCTGCACAAGCCGTTGGAAGCGACTCCTCAAGCGATCTCTCGCTCCTGGTATGGATGTATCTGATCCTTCTCCATGGGGGTAAATACGCTTGTGCCTTCTCCGCCTCTTCCACAGGCCCTTGACGAGAGCGGAGTTTGTCCGTCCCTTTACTGCAGGGGGAGGCTCCGTCTGAACTTCACGAGCTTGTTTAACGACCCCTATCCGCGGGGACGGTGAATGATGAGACCTCGGAAGCTGTGATTTTGGATGTCGGCGTGAGAAGGGGGTGGTGTGTGGTTTAACTCACTTCTAGGATGGAGCCTAGCAAACTGTTTGGAGAGGGCGGCAGGGGCACCAGAGCCGGTGAAATAGCTGGAAAAACTGTATTGCCGTCTAGCTTTGAATCTGTTGTGGGCTGCGAACTTGTTAGGACAGGTGCGCGACTCGGAAACAAGGAGGATTAACTCACTAGAGGCGCAGGCTCAGCTTTGGGTAATGGGGGAGGTATATCCGGCGAAGGTCGGCGAATGACATCTGCGTCCCAGACCCATATCCTAAAATCACAACACCCGCCCACGAGATATCGACCATCGAAAGAAAATGCAACACATGAAACATCATTGGCGTGGCGGAGGGGGGGACCGGCGACCTGACGAGTATCAAGGTTCCACACTTGCAGGACAATGTGAGGGCCGGCAGTAGCAAGGAAGGTGCCATCGGGAGATATGGCAATGGAGGTGATGATATTTGCATGGGATTTCATGGGCTCTCCGACCTGTTCGCCGGTGACGACATCCCAGACGCGTATTGTACCATCGTCGGAGGCGGTGACGAGGTGCCGACCGTCGGGGGTGTACAAGACACATCTCACATCGTTCTCGTGGCCTTCCATAGGACCGAGCAGCATCTGACCAATGTCAGAATCACAGATGCGGACTGTTTTGTCGTTTGCAACGCTGGCGATTTCGAGACCATCAGGGGAATAAGTGAGGGCATACAGATTGCCATTGTGTGATCTGAAAGGGCCAGCGAGTAAATCACCTGTATCTGCGTCCCATATGCGTATTGTATTATCTCCGGTAGTGGCGATTCGTCACGAATCGCCAC
>JBBPNW010000208.1:0-24015 GCA_038091115.1 Rubroboletus rhodosanguineus
CCTGACAACTGCTACTAAAAACTGCATGTTCAGCTATACAACATACAGTTCTGTGATAAAATGAGTCAGATAAAAAATGGCAGCTTCAAGCTGTGGCAACACTAATCCCAGTACGCTACTCCGATCTAGCAAAAATTGTGTTGTTGTGTAGTGGGAGACTCGAGAAGGTTCCGTGACGCATTTGGTGGTGGATGACTGTAGTGACTAACTGAGTATTCTATAACTTCGTCGTGTTTGAGTGGTACCTCGAGGATAAATTCATTCTGGAGAAATTCGCGGATCACATTTCTTGTGGACATTGTGGGCGGAAAATTACAATGGACACTGACAACACTACAAGGCACGACACTTAGTACTTACGCTCTACCTGGCTGTATGCACGGATCACACCGCGTGAAAATCGGTACATGCAATTCCCAAATCATACCGTTACAGAAATGGACATATACGGTCGTGGAGATTCCGCCGGGTTTGTGACCGGGCACACAAAAACAGAAATAAATCGAAATTAGCATAGCAAGGTTTCACTGGGAATAATGTCTCACGGACGTGGCTCGGTTCACTGCACCGCGGCTGTGAGGCTTGCGGTTCGACACCGTCCATCGGGGCCGGTGACCACGCTGCTCTACCTTTCTCTCTCACTCATTTTCGCTCCTCCTGGTTGCGAATGAATACAAACTAGCTACTGGCATTCCCAAATTCCCAGTGTTCCTGCAATGGACCAACCTCTACTTGCCTATGTCGCCGCCTCGGTCGCCATTCTGATACCCTCTGTGAGTCAAACCGCTTCTTTTGAGCGTCTCTTCACGATGAACGCCCTTTTCATCCTTGTTCTTCGAGCTACAAGCAGTCTCTCCGAGGCGCTGCGTTGTGGCGAAGAAGACACATACCTTTGGGTTAGGTGGGAGCCAACCGTGCTCCTCCCGGTCGTCTGACCTTGTTCCTCCTACTCTCGAAAACATGTCACGACGCTCGCGTCTGATCAGTTTTAGTTTTACCTAGCCCTCGTCTTCCTTTCGCCGCCCCCCATCGTGACACGGCCGTCGGAGAAGACCTACCGCTCCCACGCGTCCCCAACGACACCCCTGCCCCTCCCCCCTCTCTCTGACAAGGGGTCGCTCGATCTGAGTGTCATCATTCCCGCCTACAACGAAACAACGCGTCTCCCCGCTATGCTCGACATCGCCCTTGCACACCTCCGCGCCTCCACAGTCACATCCACCAAGGAACGTCCACAGCGCACATACGAACTCCTCATTGTCGACGACGGCTCCAAGGACGGGACGTCCGTGCTCGCGCTCAAACTCGCCACTCAGAATCCTACGTCCGACGTTCGTGTCATCACACTCGAAAAGAACCTCGGGAAAGGTGGAGCAGTCAGACATGGGATGCTCCATGCGCGCGGTCACCGTCTCTTGATGGTCGACGCGGATGGCGCGAGTCGGTTTGAAGATTTGGAGGTGTTGTGGAAGGCGATGGACGCGTTGGCGCCGGACAATGACCCTGCAGTCGTTGTGGGAAGTAGAGCGCACCTCGTTGAGACGGAGGTGGTCGTCAAGGTATGTGACCTCTTTATTTTGCATCATATGTCTGGTCGGACTCTGTTTGACGCAACGCGTCTTCAACAGCGTTCGGTCCTTCGAAACATCCTCATGTACGGACTTCATACCATCCTCCGCATAGTCGGCGTTGGACATATTCGCGATACCCAATGTGGATTCAAGCTGTTCACGCGACGTGCTGCACAACACATATTTCCCGCTCAGCGCCTTGCAACGTGGATATTTGACGTCGAGCTTCTCTTGCTCGCCAAAGAACTCGGGATTCCTGTTGCAGAGGTTCCCGTCGATTGGCACGAAGTGGCAGGAAGCAAGCTCGACGTCGTCAAGGACTCGCTTCAGATGCTACGAGATCTCCTGGTACTCAGAGGGAACCAATTGGTAGGACGATGGAAAGTCACTCCTTTGCATTAAAAAATGTACGAGATACTGTTAAGTAATTCAATGGATGCACCGTCGAGCGGAAGAATTTCGGTCCAAAAAAGGAAAAAAAGGTCAACATCCGCTCCATACAACATCCACCACACCTTCTATCGCTGTCAACATGCATCTCTCCTTGAGTAAACACAAGAAAAGACCGTAATTTTACACACGTGCAACATTAGTCTTAGATGAGGCAAATGGGCGTGGTTCGTAAGTGTCTGTCAGGAAGGGATATTGGCGTTGATCTCGTCGAGTAGCTCTTGAGCAATCTTGGCATTAGACACCTAGACCACGATCAGTCAGATAGACTAGGTCGCACAGTGAACCTACCCGGAGATTATAGTGCACGGTTTTGTTATGTTCGATAGCACTGAACCGTATATATCGCGGGTCTTGCGCCAGGAAACACTTCATTCCCTGGAATAACGGTACATTCAATAACAATGCGTAAACAGCTTCTTTTCGCATTACTAAAAAGGAATGTTCGACTGAGCATGCGAACCAGCTCTCGGAAAAGTACGAACCAAGGCGAGCCCCACTCCCGTCCGCTCGGCGAACGTTGAGTTTCAGTTGGCCAGTTCCTCGCTCTTTCCACTGATTTTGTGAACAAAGCGCATAGAGCTTGCCACGAATATGAAGAAGGGTTTCTTCTTCTTCTTCACCAGTGATCACTGAATACGTTCAACATCCTGTATGGGTCATGGAGAGGATCTGGACTTACCTTCTTGTTCCGTCAATTTTTCCTTTTCTTCTTCGCTCTGCTCGTCATCGCCGTCTTTGCTCGCCCGCAACCGTTCGCCAAACGTCGACGGTGCACGATCGCTCTCTTCCCTATCCGCATCACCCTCATCCTCGCCACTTCCACTCCCTTCTCCGTTTCCGAACATACTGAACACCGACCCTTCCTTGCGCTCCAAGGAGCTCGTCGAAGAGCCCCCATTCGGTGAATCTGCTCTTGCACGCTTCGGATGTGGTGCCGAAAACGCATATGCCGAAAATGCACCCGCGTTCTTGCCCATCGTGCGTCGCATTGGAGATTTACTCCGTCCGAGTATGCTGCTCTTCCCGCTATTGTTTCCCAACGGCGGTTTGGATTTTGTATGCGAAAATGGAGAAGCAGATGCAAACGGGGAAGCTGATCCCGCAAAGGCTTCGAATCCTGTCCGTTTAGTGGCAGTGCTTGGGGTGGGCCGTTGTGGGGTCTGAGGTGATGCAAACGCCACGAATGACGATTGGCTAAATGGGGATGTAAAAGGGGCATGGATAGGTATGATATCCAGAGGTGATGTAACCTGCTTGGTAGACGAGGGTGTGAACGGTTTTTGATTGTTAGGTTGAGCGCTCGAGAAGACATTCTGTCCTTTGACAGAGGCAAACGGGGACGCTGCAGAAGCATATGACATGAATCCACCCTACAAAGAATTGAGTGGACACGACATGACGCCATAGAACATGATACGCACGAGTTTCGGTGCAAGGGTCTCCGGAGCATGAACTGGTGCCGGTTGCGATTCTTCGTTCTGTTCGGGGGGCGGCGACGGTCGCTTCGAGACACGTGGATTATCATCCTTGTCTGCGTCGTCCCTAGGCCGCTTCGCGGTTTCGGTCGTCAGTGTGATCGTCGACGGCCCACTCTCTGGCCCCAAACTGGCCGCGCGGTCAGCTAATTTGCGTTTGATGCCTTTATCGGGTTCGCCACCGTCCGACTCAGAGGTACGTCGGGTAAGTGGGAGACTGGAAGCGATGTCTTGCGCTTCCTCCGCCTCTTCGGTGGCATCTTCGACGGAAGCGAACGAACTAGGCGGTGCTGGCGTAGATTGGGATGTACAGACCACTTGCGTCGCTTCGATGCTACTTTGTGTCTCACCCGCATCCTGGGATGGCGCGATGCTCGGTTGCGAGTCAGGTCCAGCTTCTTGCTGGGATTCCAGATTCTGTTGCCACTTCATGTCTTCCACGCCCTGACTGATTTGTCGGACCTTGACGTCGTGCGGTGGCGAGACACTAAGCGCAGGTGAATGCGGGTGCGACGGGGTCCGAGAGCGCGACTGGCTCTGGGTATCCAGCACGTCCTCTTCGAGCGTGGTATCGAGCTGCACCCGCCCCTTCTTTGCAGGCGATTTCACGTCAAGCACGTGCTAGTATGGGAATTAGAAAAGGGCGTGTTGGGGGTGGGTTTACGTCAAGGGATGCGCTAAGGGGTAGGACGAGAAGAAGACGTACAGCACTGGTGGCAGTCCTGGGCGTAGCTGGCTCGAGAGAAACCTCTCGTTCCCGTTTCTTGGAGAGGGTTTGTTCTGTTCGGATAGATGTACATATGTTGTTTGGAATCGGATGTACGATGAGTTAAGGTAGGCCGGTCTGATAAAGCAAGGCCGACTGCAGCCGGATAAACGTACCTGTACAGTCGTTTGCGTCGGGCGAGGGAGACGGTGAGGGTGGGGAGGGCTTGCGGTCGTTGGCGACGGTGGCAAAGGCCTCGTCGACGGTGTCAGCCATTGTGCACCAACGGTCTGTGCGCTGTGAACGTTGTGTGGTGTTCTTGGAAGGCGGGAACAACAGGCGCAGCTGAACAAGCGGCGGAGGAATGCACTCGGCACAACCCGATCAAAAACAAAAAAGACGCCCTCTCCTCGCGATTCTCATTTCAACCGGCTTCCATGTATACAAAATAATGCTAGTAATGTGTGTATCAACATCCTCCTTGTCGCCGTCGCTCGTCTGCAATGGTCAACATGTGCACGAGACTTGGCTCAAAAACTGGTTTGGTCAAGACACTAGGAATCGCATCAGCGTGCGTTTGCGGAATCGTGGACAATACATACTGATCCACGCCCGCCTCAAAGTACTCTTTCTGGTCCCCGATGAGTGCATTCCCTGCGCCATCTCAGTATCGCGTCAGGCACCCAAGGAACAAACGCCTTACCAGTCACACCGACGACAAAGTCGTGCCGGCCCATCCCCCGAAGCTTCGCCACCACCTCTAATCCAGACATGATCGGCATCTGGTTATCCAGGAATACGACATCGTAGCGACTGGGAGCTAATGCGTTGTCGTCCTGCCCCAGATTCTCAGAGAGTGATTCAGATGGAGGGTGTTTATTGGACCCCTGTCTCGGCCTGCATGTCCTCCCAATGATCATCTCGAGAGCGATCTCCCCATTCTCCGCTGTCGAGACGTCACAGCCGAGTCTCGAAAGGGTTCGCGACATAATTGTTCGTGTTAACCGGTCATCGTCGACAACGAGCACAATAATAGGTGGCTCAAATACAGCAGATGACCCCTTCTGCAATGCCGGCGCTGGTGTTCCCTGGACAGGTGATTTCAGGCAGTTTGCAGCAGGTCCTACAGAAACAGGTGATAGAGAGGTTGTCGCGAGTAATGCATCTGTAGACCCAGAATCAGGAGATGGTAATGGGGGTACTACCTGCCAGAGAACTCTCCGCAAGAGGATAAGCACCTTCATAACCCGATAAACTATATGTCCCAGCTACCGTGGAAGGCAACGGAGGGCCAAGCTGAGTCCCAGAAGAGAGTTCACCGATAGTTCTCGTGAGCACGTGTGGTTCTGATTCATCGCTCGCATTTGGCAACTTCAACTCAACCAAGCCTCCTACACATAAAATTTTCAGTGGAAGGATGGAAGAAAACAGGGTGTGCGCATACCCTGATCCATAAGCGACTCCATCGCATTGGGAGCCGATGTCGGTCGCGGAGACTGGTTTTGGAGCAAGTCAATGGATAACGATCCGTCGAGACCGGACGAGTGCCTCTCGCTCAGCCCAGACTCGGGGTCTGGTAGATCGACAACCTTGACACCCACACCCAACGCTATTTTGCGATCCCCGTGGCAAACGGTGCCGCGATACCATTAATGACGGGCGAAGAGAACATATGAGGTCTTGCTGACGAGACGGAGATGAAGAAAGGTACATACGCAATTCAACCCAAAATGTTGATCCATGCCCGAGCTTCGAGCGTACTCCCAAACGCCCGCCACTTAATTTCACGATTTGCCGTACCAAAGCCAACCCCAACCCGGTACCTTTCCCACCTTGCTGTCGCCCCTGTTCCGTTTGATTGAATGCGGCTATACGAATGAGTAGGTGGGAGGTTGTTACCAAAGTGGCTCAGGGCTTGAGAAGACTTACTAAACAGCTTCCCCTGTGTAATCTCGCGGGGTGGTATTCCATTGCCCGTATCGCTGACCTCGATGCGCACAACTATTCTTTTCAACGAGTTCTTGTGCTGTACGGTGTGGTTGTCTACAACTTCTTGGTCATCCCTGACAAGGTAAGTGGATGTTGCATTCACTTCGTCCCCGGGAGTCACCAGGACCTCTTCAATGGCATCCTCTAGTTCTTCCTGAGATCGTGGAACATGTCTTGATTCAGGGTGAGGGTGGGCAGGAAATACGAGACGGGTCGCACAGGTGACACGCCCGCCCGCGGGAGTGAACTTGCACGCGTTACTATCGTTACACCATTAGATGGGGCCCTTCAAAGAACTTCAACCCCTCACCTGGCGAGGTTGTTGATGATTTGACGGAGTCGTATGGCATCTCCAAGAACCACCCCGTCTTCTACATTGGTCATAGCACTCGGATCTTCCCCCGCAGCTTCACAAGCCGCACAGCGCGCGACCTAAAGAATCAGATGATGATTCAAAAAAACATGCGCACAACCTACTTCATCAATTCTCTTGTCTAAACGGGTCACTAATTCAAGATGACGTGCATCGGTGGCCATCCGCAATGGTATGAAGAGGGTTCGTATCACTGCATGGAATGGATATGGTTTGGATAAGATCTCAAAACGCCCACTATCCATGCGATTGCTGATAGGATGTTGGTGCTGATTTATGAAGAGTATGATGGGGACTCACAAGTCAAGCATATCATTGAGTACTTCACAAACGTTATTCAAAAGAGGTAGATAGTTCATAAGAAAACCAACCTTTGGACATCATCACTAGGCTCCCTCCAAGCGCCATAAACTCGATTTCATGTGCCTTGGATACTGCACCGGACGCCTCCATGTTCTGAACCGCCAAGACTATCACAAACAAAGATTAGCGGGGTTATGGATACTCGTCGGCGATACGCACGCGCTGTATTCAGAGGTACGCGGACCTGTGCTAGCTACAATATAAATTGTGTAAACTCGTCACGGTCAAAGTAATACTCATCATGAAAAACATAACTGCGACGCCCCGTCAGTTACTCCAAGAAAGACACGGTGCAAAGGAATATTTACGATGTAAGTCGACGCTTCGAGTCTGCTTCCTTGCGCTCATTGATCTGTGCTTTTTGTGTTTCTTTGAATTGGATCTTGAGTTGTTCGCGGAGAATGAAGAGCCTCCTCTCGGACTGTGAGCCTGTCAGTGCGCTGGACCAACGAACACGAATGAGAGCTACTTACGTTCTCATGCATGTAATGAACAAAAAGAAGAAAAATATGGTATAGGATGAAATTCAAGAGGTCTTCCTTGACGTATTACTTAAAGTTTATCTTGCACATTGATGAGGTCACGCACTCCGAACCCAGATTGGGCGATATGGCAAGATCAATACAGATGCACTGTCACGAGACCGTGAGACCGAACAAAGGGGGATGAAACGGTGTCCCAGTTTCCACGTACACAATAAAGAAGGTCAAGGATCCAATAAGTGCGGTTATCCTGCTTGTCATCAATCCAAATAATGCAATCGTTTGTAAAGCCGAAGTATAACTAGTTAGGTCGTCAACCCGGTAAAAAGCACAGAGGAGGAAAGTCGCACTAGAACATGCCAAGAAAGTCTTTCGTGCCAATTTCAAAAACGTGGAGGGGACTGTAGAAGCCACACAAGTACCTTGTAGGAAAGGGTGAGTCAGGCACAGTTGAGATTCCAAGAAGCTGGTGGTACAAACATGGAGAGAAGCTCATACAAGCCCCTGAAAATTCCTTAATATGCACTGATAAGCTGAATGAGAATCACTGACCAACACCAAGTCGCACACCCCACAAGTATTTGGTATGGGATTGGGCGATCTCGAGGAAAGTCGAGCACGACAAGTACAAGTAATGGGAGAGTTAAGGCAGGAGTGAGCTAGCTGGATGTCAGCGTTCATTGGGGTGAACAAGACGATTGACTGACACCCCATAACCATGTTTTGTCGAAAATGTTGATTGGACTGGCAATGGTGCAAGCACCGATGACCCAGTTTACGACGAGGAAGAGAGAGGACCACAATACCAAGGACTGGGTGCAAGTGAAGGCGCAATTTGAGAAGAAAGGAAAGAGATATATACCTTTTTAATAAACCAGTGCTCTTTGTGAAATCTCTGCTCGGTCCTGTCATCAAGAAAGCGAACGCAAAAAAATTTGACGATGGCAGGCCATGCTTCCCAGCGAAGCGACCAGAATAACATGGAGAGGAAGTTGCCATCTTCTGGCATTGGGGTCTGGTCACGACCAAGACTTGTGCCAATCTGAGCATGACTGTCAGAGGATCTTGTGTGTCCGCGTTCGGAGGGTTGATTAAGGGAACTTCTGAGGTCCTCTGTCCAATCTCTGTCGACGACGATCTCGTCGACTTCGTCACCCTCGACGTCGTCGTCGGTACGCTGGCGAGTTCGATTGCTCTCTCTCGAGCTGTCAGCAACTGCGGAGGAGTCGGAGGGGGAGTCCGCGCTGATTCGCTTAATGAGGCGCGCCCAATAGACTTTGAGGCCAGCGAATCTGGCTGTTTTTATTTTCCTGCGGCGCGAGGACGCCGGGGGGCCCGCGAGTGCGACGGGGGCGGGGAGTCGGGAAAACGCGCGGGAAGGGGAGGTGACAGAAGGTCGTACGTCGAGAAGGCGAGCCATCGCGTGGATGATGGGGGTAACTCATCAAGGCGAGTCCAACAGACGATGGAGGACGACATTGAAGAACAGAGATAAGGCGGGTGATCGCGGTTGCTTCAGATGGAAGTCACACAGCCAATGTGGTATGGATCCATCTCTCCCTGCTCTTCAGCGCTTGTCATCCCGCCGCACCAATCAGGCAACATGTTTCAAGTCATCAAACTCCCTCCACCGACACACGCCCATCCTCGAAAATAGCAGCCTTTTTACGCTGACCTTCTTGCCGACCTTCTTTTGTTCGTCTGCACGACAACTTGCGCTCCATCGTGAACTCGGCCGCGCTCGGCCTGCACATTCGCGCTCTGTCGGAGTTTGATTCTTCCACCGCATTCTGCCTTCACCTTCTCCACCTTGTCTCCTTCGTCATACACCTCGTCCCGCTCGTAGTTACACA
The DNA here is from genome assembly GCA_038091115.1 of Rubroboletus rhodosanguineus. Lineage (NCBI taxonomy): Eukaryota > Fungi > Basidiomycota > Agaricomycetes > Boletales > Boletaceae > Rubroboletus > Rubroboletus rhodosanguineus. The sequence goes on from JBBPNW010000208.1 coordinate 9,266, forward strand.
TACCCCTCCAGGTACGCAAAAAATATGCCTCATCTCGCACTATGGAGTAACTTCTACTTGTTTAGCACCTCGGTGGATTTTTACCACCCCATCCCCCCACACCGCTTATTATGGCAGTGCACATCACCCTCAAGAACGGAGACAAGGTCAAAGTCAACGGTAAAAATCAGCCCTCACTCCTTCCCATCTTCTCTTATCCATAGCAATGTTATGCTGCAGATCATGTGTATTGTTCCCCTCCTTGGTCAGTCCGGGACGGCACCCCTTACTCTGTGGCACGCATCATGGAGTTTCTCCCCCCGGAAGGAATTGCCAAAGGGAAAGGAAAGGGAAAGGAAACCTATACCCGTGTTCGGCTCGCTTGGTACTACCGTCCAAGCGACGTCAGCGATCGTCCTGTCGCCGATTCCCGCCTTCTGCTAGCCGCCATATACTCGGAAGTGTGCGACATCAACCAGCTTCGGTCCAAATGCTTCGTCACTCACAGGGATAAAATAACTGACCTTGCTGGTTGGAAGAAGCGCCCAGATAGATTTTATTTCAATCGTCTATTTGACCCTTACATCAAGAAGGAATTCGAAGTCATCCAAGCAACGGACGTCCGAAATCGTACGTACCGCACAAAGTCACGTGTTTTCAACTCAGCTTCATCCATCTACGCAGTACCCGATCACATACGGCAGGTCTTACTCTCCAGATATGAATATGTGGTCGCGGAGAAAGATGTCGTTCCCGACCTCACAGATACCCTTCGTCTATGCGCTACCTGCAGTCAGTGGTGCGCAAAGTATGTGGCAGTCTCCACACTATCCCGCATGAATCCTATTGACTCCGTGCATTAATTAAGCCCCGATACGGTGGGATGTGATAGATGCAAAAAATTCTTTCACATGGGCTGCGTTCAACCACCCCTCCTTGCAAAACCGTCACGTGGTTACGGTTGGACGTGTGCGCCATGTTCGAAACGCCACGAGGAAGAAGTCGACAGTCATGAAGTCCGTCATCCGACACCAGTAACGAAACCAAAGTCGAATGCACCAGCGCCTCGGGGGCGTGGCCGCCCACGAAAGGATCGGACCCTGGCGGAAAAGGAGGAAAGCATGGATATCAAATACTTCAAAATGTGGCCGTTCCGATATTTTGGGTGAGCGACCATTGCCCCGTGAGTCAGACATTTGGCTAAACGCATGCCGGCAACCGCTCAAGCCAATACACCGTTGCGGAGGATACCCTTGGTACGTGTGAAAATTACCATTAATGGAAAACGTTATATATGGATCGTAGATCCCGACGACCTCATTTTCCCTCGTGCAGCGACCCGTGTCGGGCCGAAGTACCAGGCTGCGATCCCCTCCTTCAGTGCTATGGTCTCGTCACCAGCCATTGACGACGCCCTCCCACCCAAAAGTGTCGTTGACAGCGATCAGAGAGGGGGCGATAATACCGTAGAGGTATTGAGCATCATTAACAACTTAGCGGACGAGGAAGGTACGCATATATGCAACGTACTGTTAGGTAATTCCGACTGACTGTCACACAGTTGCAGAACGTAGGTGACTTGGTATTTTACTGGGTTCTCCTCATTAATCGTTCTGTCTTTGAAGTGGAAGAATGGAAGTCTGCTTTGACCAGGAGAAACGAAGATCTGCACAGCGTAGATTGGCTTACGGAGGCACTGCGACGTTTCTCACAGGCACATTTGATGAACAGGGGGTGGTCCACCGTGGATATGAGTGTCCCCTCTCGTGCCGAGAAGGTAACCGTCACACATTCACTTACGTCAATTCATCTTGATCAAACTCCACTTGTTTTCTTCCCCCTTGTAGTGGAAGAAGTGCGAAAGTAGGTATATCGACAGAGAATGGACAGCGGAAGAAGTCGTTGCCTTTGAGGATGGCATCCTTCTTCATGGCCCGGAGCTCCGAGTAGTACGTGACGAAGTAGGTACGCGGACGGTGGCTGAAGTCGTCAGATTTTACGGCCGCTGGAAAAAGTGCGTTTCCAAGTTTGCGATGCCATTCTGTTTTTTCATACTCGATCGTTAGCACCAAGCTAAAGGAGGAGAACATACGTGCCCGCCATCGTGCCGCTGTCGTCAAAGAGGGCGAGGAAGAGGGGGCAACCGTAGATGTGCCCATGTCCGACGATGAAGGATCTATCGTTCGCGGATCAACCAAGGCAAACAGTAGTTGCGGCGCTTGTCGAACACGGGAGTCCGATACTTGGTGGCGGGCTCCCAAAGGCCTCGCCACCGACATTCTCTGTGAGACCTGTGGGACGAATTGGAGGAAATATGCCGATTTGAATGTCCGGCCCGTCCGCGAGGAAATCTTGCCCCCAGGGAAGAGGGGTGCAGATAAACGCGAAGGCACGCCGCTAAGTGCTCCCAATGCGAAGCGGCTCAAGGTATGAATTTTCATCGGTCGCTTTCCCTGAATTAATTTCGTTTTGGACAGACTTCTGTAACGACGAATGGCACACCTCCACCCCCCGTCACACCTGCTGCACCCCAATTACGTTGTCTGGCGTGTCAGAAGAACGGACTCATGGGTCGAGTCCTCAAGTGTAGTCAATGTCATCTCCGAGTACATGCAGGTAAATACCTCATATGACTTTTGGTGAATAATGATACTTATACGTCTGTTAAGGAGCATGTGGTGTCTCTGTAGACAAGCACACTGTAGAATCATGGCTGTGTGATCTGTGTGACAACGAGAAAACACAAGAAGCATCTTCGGTGAGTAATTTCTCAGGCTCTTTTTGGCCCCTACCTTACCTGAAATCTGCAGAATACCAATTGTGTGCTCTGCCCACGCAGGAAATCGAAAATGTCAACGAACGATACGGATTCGTTCTTGCGTGCTGCAAAGCCCACAGAGGGTCAAGGATGGGTCCATGTCCTGTGTGCCGTTTTCTCTCCCGAGGTTACGTTTTCCGACGTTGTGCATCTACGACTGGTGGAAGGTATCAGTATTATTCCTCGTGCCCGTTGGTCGGCGGTACGTGCCCCCTTCTGATGTCCGTGATGGTCATCTTTATATGCTACAGCGGTGTACTTTGTGTGGTGAGGTGGGCGGCGCTGTCATTCGATGCAGTGATTGTATTCGAGAACATCATGTTTCTTGCGCTTGGAGGAACGGCTACCGGTTTGGTTTCGAGATGCAACCTGCGAGTCTTTCCTCCCTTTTCTTTATTCGCATGTTAACACGACTGTGTCTTCCACCCAGATCCGGAATCACCGCCGTGACGCCCTCGCGACCACGTTTAAAGGCGACACGGGCAATATGGTTCCCATCGTCTGTTGTCAAGAACACGACGCGAGTAAACGCGTGTTGTTTGACATGTGTGAGACGGACGAGACTGGCGAGGTGATTGTCCCTGACGTTTTTCCTTTGTATTTGGGATGTGCTGACTTTTCTTACCCTTGCCCTTGCCTTGCTGCGCACCGCCGCCTTATTTTTCCTGTCGCATCCCCAGACCGCGCTCCAAGCATACTGCCGAACGTACAAACAAGCACCCGTCTCCCAAGCCCACGCACTCCTCCGCAAAGCCCGCCGCCTCGACGGTCTCCTCCACCCGCACCGCCTTGACGTCCTCGATTTCCCCACCGAACTAGACCACCAATGCGCCGTCTGCGCGACACATTATTCGCCGTGCTTTTATCGGAGCAGGTACCACCCCGATCGATGGCACTGTCATAAGTGTCATTGGTCATTGCAGACAGAGGTGAGGGACACGGCGTCGGTCGAGGAGTGGCCGGAACTCGTGTCGCCGCGCGCGTCGCGGGCGATGCAAGAGTGAAAATGGTGCGGTGTTGTGTCACGGATTTGTCCATCGCGTCCTGTTTGTTTCTTTTTTGAGTCAGTTTTTTCTTGACACTGCCATTATGGTCACATGGGTACATCTGTTTGTAAACTAGTTCAATTGGGGAAAGAATGAAAAAAGGAAGAGAGAAAGAAAGAGACGAAAGAATGGCCCAGGAAGGTAAGGGTAAGGGTAAGGAAAGGAAGAAAATGTAAGATGCAGCACGATACAGACGTTAAATGGCAAGGGTAGTACTGTGAGTGCGAATGGAAAAAAGGGAACCTTAAACACCCAAATAAGCAAGGCTTAAATATCCGTGAGCGGTTGAATAGAGAGTGAGGGAGAATGTCGCGCTGAGTCGGAGAGCGTGGCAGGATTTACGTCTTGATTCGCTTGTAGTACAGTACGTATGCGGGGCGTCCCTGTGAAATAGTGAGAGGTGCATCTAAAATTGGGTAGAAAGCGAATACATACCACTACCTCCTTGGTATCTGTCGAAGTGATCCGACTGTCATCGCAATAAAGCCATCCAGGTCGGGATGCAACAAACGCCGTGTCTACAAATCCATGAGCCGAACCGAACCCAACGAACGAAACAGCACACTCACAGTGACCATTGCTCAGACTACCAAAGTGGTTCGTGACGCCGTACAGATCGTACCTGTATGGCGGCATCTGTACGCGTGGGTCATCGGCCGCACTCACTGGAGTTGGTTTATCCGTGCTCTTGCGCACGTCCGGTGGGAGTGGAGGTGGCATATAATTGGTGAGATCGAGGCTTTTGAGAGGGAAATCCACGATCGTTTCAATCTTGTCTGTGAAAGGTCCCTTGACGGAGAAGCGCTTGAGGTGGATCAACAAAACGGGAGGTAAACGTGAGAGGGAGAGATTCTTTGTAGCACTGCGTAATGCTTTGCATTTTGGACAATGCCTGAGGCAGGTCAAGGAATGAGATCGTTCTTTGAATAGGTAGAGAATACACTTACCATGCCTCTGACTTCTCGAGTACTTCTTCCTTGACAAACGCGTCCAAACACGAATACAAGGAAATCTTTGATGGACCCTTGATGGAGGGTATCGGCAAGGTCAAATACATGAATGAATTATAGGTCGTTGAAGTCTGAAACGTGGAACTCGTCAGCACGACAAAACTTTAGAAGTTGAGAACACCATCAGCACGGACGTGGTGGCAAGTAAGACACTCCATCTTATTGCGGAACTGTCCTTGGAAATAATCCACGATCAGGCTGTCATTTCGCATCCTATATATTTCCCACTCCTGCTCGCTCGCAATCTGCTGAGGTAGTTTCTCGAGTTCGGCTTCGCGTTCGGGTGATGATTCATTGTTAGGTTTCGCGAGGACACGATTGAGGTCTTCGTGAAGGCCATCCAGGAGGAAGGTCAAAAACTCTTGCGAGTCATGCTGGTCTGAACCACTAAATTGGGCCGCGTGATTACATATTGATTTCTATGTGGGGGATGTAATTCGAGTACCCAATCAAATTGGTGAAAAAGTAGACGTACTCGGAACCCAAAAGGGTTTAAGTGGGGAAGCTCTGAATGCGACATCTCGTAGAGGATAGTTGAAAATGCGCGCGCCAAGCTCCCTTTCGTCCCCAATGGATTCAACATGTTCACCGCATTCTTCCACCGCCCATCTTAAATACGGTCAGTAATCTCATTGGATTCCGTGCTTAACAAGTGGATCATACCCGTGAAGAATCTTGCAAAGGGTACCGTGGCGCTCAAACACTGAATTGTAGCATTCATGTAGCATGTGTTGCCCAGATTCTTCAACCCGGTCGTATTGATTTGCATATCAGACCAATAGACAACTGGATAGTCGGACTGAATGGTTGGGGGTTTGGGACCCGCTTTGGACATATACGGTACCGAAACAGAATATGAAGATGAATGCAGGAGGCGAGGTCGCGAGTCCTGACGCTCAGACACAGGAGTTGCTACGGGTGGGGGTGGCCGAATGACGTGGAGATCAGGGTAGTCGATGGATGTTGGACGATGTGTAAAGCCAGAACCTGTGAAACCATTCATGTACTCACTTCGCCGTCTTGCCAACGGCGAAGGATTGATGGATGCTTGAGGAGGGAGGGATACGGGGGTGGACGATAAAGAGGTTGGAGAGAAGGAGGATGTGCTTGTTACAGGAGGCGATGTTGGACTGATTGAAGGGTATGTGATAGATGTTGAGCTTGTTGTACCGCTGCCAAAAGAGTAGGTTGCCGGCTTGGGTGATTGTGATATCTGCGGCTGAAAGTGAAAGTGGTGCCACCAGAAATACCAGTACATCTTACGTTTTCCGATTGACTATGGGAATGTGATATAGTCGATGAAGTTTTGGATATCGGTTGTCGACGAACTAGAGATGCAGAAGTATCCGCAATCGCGTCAATTTCAGGAGTCTTTCCGGACATTCTTTAATTATCACCGGCCGTGAATATCATCGGAAACATTGAAACGGTGAGAACATACAAAGGGGACGACTCCGGAAGTCGTTTCTCCGTCGACACGCCGTTTACATGCGATGGACCAGGCAACGACCGATTGCGCGACGCATCAGGGATCGACGCTGAAGATAATATCGCACCTGAGGTACTGCTGATGCCATTCTCGAGAATGCTGTTTGTTGAGGCCCGCGTCCCGCCCGGAGCTCCGCGGGTAACCTCATCAGAGAACTTGTGCTTCCACGCCTGTAGACCCCCTACAAGTAACACAGGCGTATGGCGCAGAAACTTCCTGTATGCACTGTTGAACACGGCTTGCACAAAGGCCGCGAGCGGACCAGCAACATCATACGTCTCTGAAGAAGCATCATAAAGAACTACAAGGTCAAATTTGTCACGGTTCTGAAAGAGCACCCATTCTTCACGTGGTGCGATAACTAACGAATCTTCAAGGCTAGCAGCCGTCACGCTACGCTATCGTTAGCAGGTAATATGTCAGTGTATGAATACCTAATTACCTTGGACGGGCAAGGACGGAGGGTTCGAGGCATACTATAGCATCCGCTTTGATATGTTCATTGTCAAATTCATCTCGCGTCCGTATGTCGACCACAAGGGTTTTGAGACAGGGTGCGTCCAAGTATTCACGCAGGAGTTCGGGAAGGATGGTGTTTGACGCCTGAATCACTGGTTTCTCTGGTACGGGTGACGTCTTCGAAGAGAGTGGAGATGACGCGAGGCCATTAATTGACGGTTTTGAAGTGATTGCCGGAGAGGCTGGACGGCTGATGAAGGTGTTCATGGTTGGCGTTATCGGTGTGCTCGAAGGCCGTGGTCCAGGGTCGATGGATAAGGATGGGAATTGTTTGAAATGAGGTGAGGCAGGCATCTCAGCACCGCTTGCGCCGTTCGATTGCAAGGTAGACGATTGGTGGGTGATGCTGCTGCTCCCTGTGGGTTCTGAATCTGGAATGGACGGGAATCTGGATGCAAATTCGTCCAATTCGTCTATGGATGGGAAAGCCTGTGAAAACTCAGCGATAGTAGTATGAGCAAGAGGAGGCGAGGATGATACTGAGGATGTCGGCGAAGGGGGACCAAGGCTGGAGGGTGGGACAACAGCATGGGGTGATGATGCCGTTGAACTATTATTTGATGGCGGAATGACGGCAGAAAGTGGTGGAGGGGGTAGTACTGATACAAGCGTCGGCGACAGTTTATGCGTGCGTATGGGCTCAGGGGATCTGAGTGGGATGGAAAGAGGGGTAGAGGGTGCAGCGGGGAATTCTCGGGAGGCACGCTGGGAGGTATCAACGACCAATCCAGCGTCGTTCAACTTCCTGACACGATCAGCTATAGAGGTCCCGAGTCGTCTGCTTGGTCCTACATCGGTGTTATCGTCGCTGATGGCTTATGTGAGTAAAGCTGAGAGATATAGGTTAATAATGCTCACGTTGCAGTGGATTTTTCCAGATCGGTCAACTTTGCTTCGATGACCTGGACACGTTGCGTAAGATTACTGCCCTCGGTCTGATGATGCAAACATTAACCACAAATGGGCCTGACGAGATAGAGATCAACCTTCTGGAAGTCGATAAACTCCTTATACAAAACCCCATGTCGTCCAGGTTTGTTTTCAGTCACGAACTCCGCGCTGTTCATGAACATGTGGGTTAGGCTGCCGGCTCTCAAAAGAGCACCAAGAGCGGCCTTCAAATCTCCCTGATTTTCATGGATTCGAGCCTGCTGAGACTGCGTGCGTGCGGTCTTGATGAGTGAAATGGCAGATACTCCCTTGGCTGCCTTGCGGACGTCTTCCTTCGCCTTTTCCTTGACTTCTGCGACCGTCAGATCGTCGTTGGTGGCGATGGAACCATTGTGCATTGCTGGCAGTGGCTTATGGTCGTTTCTGGTGTTGTCGGGAAGATAAAAGTAACTCCTCTCACTGTGCGAAGATCCGAAGCCTGGTCCAGGAAACGTCGGGTGAAGTATGGCAACTCCAGGCATGAAAACGAGGACGAAATCACGGGAAGAAAAAGAAGAACGAAATCCGTGCCAAGGGAGAGACCGGAGTACTTCGAGCTGACGAGGAGTAGATGTGGTCTCCTGCCAAAAGACCTGATTATGTAACGCGCAGTGAAAGTGTCACGCTCTCTGTGACTTATCTCCAGCACGTGACTTGGCGCGTTCAACATTGACCCCAACGACGAACACGACCACAACAGAGACGACGGCGAAAACGATACCTAGCCTCATGACGGAGGTCCAAAGAAATGTTCACTGGGCGCTTGATGTATCCGTATCTGAATTTGGGTCAGCCTTTGACACCACCTCCTCGTCTTGCACATCGACCTCGAGCTTCCAATACATAAATTCACAGCTCGTTGCCCATGGATTTACCGCAAGCCCTGGTATATCACTCGAGGGCATCTCTAATGAGAGTATGGACCATGTCACGAAATGTCTTCTCGCGATGCTCAGTCAACGAGTGGTATGTCAATCCGTTCCAATGAGAGTCCATACCTGAACACGCGGTAGAGCGACATGTCGCGAGCAGAGGAACTGTCAACGAAATTACGAACTCTATCATACGACCACGAGCGGCTCATGGGCATGCATCGTTCTTCCACCGAGAGAGCACTCAATGCAGAACGTGAAGTGAACATGTACAAGTCGCGTCTTGCGTGAGTGACCGCAGAACTAACTTGTTAGGTACTACTCACTAGTGTGTGCTAGTACCGCTGCTCGTTCACTGCAATCATCAGAGTCGAGTCATAAGCAAACCACCGCAGAACTTCAGCGTACGAGAACGTCCCTTCAAGCCCTCCGTGCCACGCACGCAGCCGAACTCAGGAAGAGGGAAAAAGAGATCGAACGAATGGTGGACAAATGGACCAAACTCGTTGACTCTCAAGCAAAATCGTCCGCAGCCTCCCCTGGCATGGTAATTCGAGGGGCTAATGCTGAGGTTGTCTCGGGCATGGAACTGCTCGGAAAAGGTAAAGGATACATGGAAGTCGCTCTGGTGCACGCCGAAAGCTCGAGAACGGAACTTCTTGATGAGACGACCCGGCTGAGGCGACTGGTACTCGTGTCCGCGAATCGCCTGCAGTCTATGATACATGAAATACGCATTCTGGCTTCCGCCAAATCAGAAGAGGCAAGCTTCTTCCACTGTTGCTCGACTGAGATAGACTGATATGTAATAGCCCGCTTCCTTTGATCATGATGCGTTGTTCCCGCTTACCCCAATTAATGCTGCAGACGATAAAATTATTTCTCTCTTTGCATCCGCAAACGATGCTATTTCCATACTATCGAAACACCTATCGGACAGGCCAAACGCCCCCGAGGTTGCAACTTCTGGACAGCCTATGGAAGCAGACTACGAAGAATGTAAACGCCTTCAGGCCGTCATCGAGAAGCTTCAGACCGAACTTGGTGTGTCGAACGCTATCCGTTACTATTATGTTCTCAGCTGATGGTATCCTTCTGATTCAGATGAAGCCAAGAAATTACACGAGACACACGCAACCGAAACACGTGAGCTTCTTAACCAACTGGCAGCCCAAGGGATGCAAAGAGCCTCTATGGACGACTTGATGATCGCTTCCGAACGCGATGCTGCACGTGACCAGCTTGATCGCATTAACAAAGAGCTCGAAGACGAACGCGAGAAGTTCACTCAGGCAGCCGTGAAGCTCGGCAAAGAGAAATCTGCCTTCGAGGTAAGGCTCGTTGATCTACTCTCGCTAACCTTGTCTCTCATTTTCGTGTTCAGAGTGAAAGGATCAAGTTCTTGGAAGAAAGGCGATCATGGCAGGCCCAGCAAATGCTTTCCGAGCGCCCTCCCACCCCTACTCCCGAAGCACTATCCCCCAGCGCACTCCCTTCCCCTGGTTTGGCTGCTCACCTTCCTGACGTAAAGAATCCATCCCGCAAGTCCCCTCGCAAGCAGAAGGTCGTAGGCAAATCGGGCAACAGTCGTAAAACGCGTGTCTCCCGTCGTTCTTCCATCTTCTCCATTCCGCCCCCCACTAATGTTGAACCTGCGTACGAGACGGAGGTGATCCCCATCGTAGTCCCTGCATCGAAACAACACACGAATAATAAATCATCCTCCCTGACAAAATCGATCCTTCCAACGTCTTTCGTTCTCCCACCCCCGTCACCCAGGACATCGTTGCCACCACCCGACCCGTTGCTCGCACTCTTGGATAGCCACGTCCCTGAGAGCGAACCAAACCCCGCTGAAGGCTCATCCTCGTCTCCCCCACATCCCTCTGTTCCAAACCCCGTACCGACGATCATCGAGCCTGCTCCTGCCCCCATGCAAAAACTAGCCCCAACCATAGCCGCACCTCAAACCCCACCCCCCTCCAAACGCCCATTTCCCATGGCAAGGCCTTTGGCGCCTCATATGACGCATGCCTATTCACCCGTAAAGCCTAGCCCACTCAGTCGCATCCTCATGCTCGCCGACTCCCCCGAGAGCCCAGAATTCGAACCGTTTCCCAAGTCAGCTGGTGAGGATACCACGCCGACGAGATGTTCTACACCCATTGCGGTGGGGGAAACGGTAGTGCCCGTGAGGGACGACGATGACAGCCCGCTCAGAGAGAAGACAGAACGTAATGTTGCGCCTGTGAAAAGGGTCGAAAAGGCAGATACAAAGAAGCGGACGTCGAAAGAGAGGAGGAAGGCTAATGAAGAACCTGCTGTGCCCGCCGCTACGGGCAAACCCAAGACGATCGGTGCCGGAGAGAAGGAGAACCGGGATAAGCCATCTCGTAGAGGTTCACCACCCATGCTGGGTGTTCCCCCGACTAAACCACCTAGTACCTCCACGAGCAAACCTGAAGTACAGGCCAAATCCATGACGAAGGTATCATTAAAACTGCCAGTCGGAAGAGGTGGTGCAAGAAGAGTACCTATTGGGAGTGCGGAGGCGGCGTCGTTACCCGGGTGGCGAGGTTGATTGACGCTGCATGTGTATTCTAATGCATGCTTACAATTCTCGACATAATTGTACCAGATACCCATTCGATATGATTGTTGCATAAAGTGATTCTCCCACTAGGAACCAAGACCTCGAGGGATCAAGAACGAACCGAAATAGTTCTCCAGGTCTGCAACGGCGGTCGAGGGAACGATTGTCCCTACATATCCATCCGGCCGAACGACCACAACCGTAATCTGTTTCGGATCAATGCCGAATCTCTCATATGCGTCTCCACCCTTGCTCTGTGTCATATCGGTATCGTCGAGAAGGACTCTGCGACGAGTCCATAGATCAACCCATCAACGACATGGATGAGAGAATAATACTTACTTCGACCAGTGGGAGCGGAAGAATGCAGGGACGAGCAAGTGGTTTATGTCATCCTTCTTCCCCGCGGTGATCGTGATAATTTCGAATACAGTCGAGATGTTCCCATCATCACTGTATTTACGGAGGAATCTCGAGGGCTTGTTCAATTCCTCCGCAAGCGAATTCAACTCGGTGACCCGCGCCTCGGTCAGGTTTCCCACGAAGAGCAACACTTTGAAGCGAACATCTGCGGGAAGTAAGTCCTGTATTTCAATTGGGCGCATGTCGGCTGCGCGAACAAAGATTTGTGGCAGCATTCTTTGTCCAATGATGAGATCCTTCGCGCACTCCTGGTGTTTGGGATCCACAATCGCAGAAGGTGTATAGTGAACCCCGATACCGCTCGTAAATCCTCCGAATGTTTGGAACGCTCTAATAAACGAGTTAATAAGAGAGAGATTCGCCGATAACCGAGGCACCGTGTGCACGACACTAACTGCAAGAACTCTTCGTGAGATACACCATCTTCATTCTCCGCTGTCCTCGGCTTTCCGGAGAACAACGTTGCAAATTCCTTATCAAAGTTTATCAAGTCTTGTGCGTATTTTCTGCGTTCGTGTTCGTACTGAGAAGAGAAGATATAACGAGGGCAGAAAGACAGCTCGTTGTAAAACCTACAGTCTTCAAGAGCGACGGGCTGGACCACCCTCTGAGCACCTGTGCAAGCTTCCACGCTAACCAATTCTCAGTTTACGCCTAACGACGTGGGTAGATGCATACCGAGATTGTGGGTATCGTTCATGCTGGCATTCATACCCTGACCTAAATCATGGAAAAATGATCCCGAAATTCTAGGTGGTAGAGGAAATTTTCTCACCAGCTTTGGGAGAGTGGGTATGACACGCGTCACCGGCAATGAAAACGCGGTCTTTGACGGAGTAACTGGATGCTACACGCTGCCCGACTAGCGGATAGCTCACACGTTGAAACGGTCGGGAGTGGGAAACTTGGAAAGGACATACTGATGTAAATTGTCCACCATTCGATGGCTTTCGGGTCGGCCAACTCAAATGGAGATAATATTTTCCTGCAGACCTACCGACACTCGTCAATCGAACGACAAAGCTCAGCACCTCCTAAAAAATCCTCACCGAAATAAGTTTCTCCGGACTGATCTTGCTCTTGTCTACTCTTCCGGGCAACGAACCCACAACATCTGCTTCCGATAGCTGGATGTACAAACGGACCGTGTCGCCCTCACGAGGAATGACCATGCCGGACCCGTTCGTTGAATGGATAGCAGTACGATTACGAATATCTGGAAAGTTTGTTTCTGGTATCATGTCGACAACACCCCAGATGTATTCTGTTCGGTTTGATTAGGTATAGAATGGAAGTACAGCACAAGCCTGGACAGATTACCGGTTTGTTCGCCATTCATCTCGATCCCTAAAGCCTTTCGGACCCACGAATGCGCTCCTACAGACTGAACGCCAGACCCGCATACATGTAGGGTACGACTCACCATCTGTCCCAACAACAAATTTGGCATGTACGATTTCTGTCCTGCTCTCGTCGTCGATCGGATCTAAATGCTCTACAGTAACCTGTAGCGATCATTGTTTGCCTAAATGATGAATGGACAGGTAAGCACCCACCTTCACTGGGTATGACGAAGAGCTGGAAAGTTCGTCGTCGTCTTCTGAGATTTCGATGGCAGAGGGTTGTTTTGGGCGTTCAACTTGTACCCCATGCCCCTTCATAGAATCAAGAAAAATAGCTTCTATTGCTCCCTGGTGGAGCGTAATCTAGAAGCCCGTCCATGAATTAACACAAGGGAAGGGGAATTAGACGAAAGGGACCGCACCTCGAATGGATAGCGTGCAGTTGGCGCGGTGACATCAGGAGCACGCCCTGTGCGCTTTAGGACTCGCCGTTGAGAGAAGAACACTGCAAGGTTAAGCAAGGCTCATACCTCGATTCCTCCGTTACGGCCAGGGTTATAGAAAGCCTTGAGCCGCCATGGTGCGTAAGATCAAGGTTCGCTTTGCCATAACGTTTGTTGACATACACACATGTGCATCTGGTTTCCCTCTTGGATCAAGCGTTCAGCAAGTCCATAGCTCTATTGCAGAAGTTCGAGACGTGATGAAAGACGCGGGGAATAACGGCAGCCTGTACCTGCAACACTTCGATTGTCCTTGGTTGAATACCGTCCGCTTGACCGGCTGCGACCCCTACGGGGCTGGGACCAATCAACACTCGGTTGCCCAGGGCGACGGCCATGTTGAACATGTTCCATACCGTTTATCGATGATCCTCACGTTTACACCTGCCTTTGCGAGTGCGTTGGCACACATTACTCCAGCAGGGCCAGCTCCAATGATCAAGACATCAACGCGACTTTCCAGAGGCATAGTGGACGATGTGGGTGAATAAAAAAGGAACTTTAGCGCACGTTCCCTGAGGGGGTAAGTGCGCTTTTCTACCAGAAGGATAAAGTACCGAAACACGTATCAAATTCATATCCGGTGCGTCGTGTGGCCACTTGGGTGGCATCACGGATGGATCATTAACCCGTTTAGTGGCGTTAACAATGACTAGTCGGACTTGCTGGTGTCTTGACATGCCTGAATTTGGAAGACTGCCGTGTAACGTTACGATTGGAGGACGGCAGGTCGACCATGCATCAAAATCAAAAGGGCCCCTTGGACTACAAATTTTACTAGTAAAAAAGTGCAGGCGCAGGTAGAATCGCCATGGCAAGCCTATCGACCAATCACCGGATCGCCTCGGGCACAGGGAGTGTAACAGGTCTTAGCTCGTGAGTCGGGGCCTTGGCGCATGTGTGGCGGCATTCACATGCCATGACATCCGATGTGGGGCGCGTTTCGTCGGCGGCTTCACGCACGTAGTCCACCGTCTTCCTTCCTGCCCGAGAAACTGATTTAGGTAAAGATCGTTGAGCCTGAGCTTACTTATTAGGCGTAGTTGGCCAATAAACCCATAAATCTATGCATCCATCTCCCCACAGCGACTGCAAATCTTGTGGAATACTTTAGTAGTCACTATAATATTAGCAATAAGCTAGTTACCTGTGGAATACTTTAGTAGTCACTAAAGTATCCTGGTACAGTACGAAAATCCTAAGTAGGTATGCTTAAGTAAGCTAC
>JBBPNW010000209.1:0-24003 GCA_038091115.1 Rubroboletus rhodosanguineus
GTGCATACACAGGAGGGTAGTGAGTATGGGGGGGCATCCAGTCATGGGGTTACCATTGAACCCAAATACCTGTATGAGGGCTTTCGGTTGTGGGAGGGCTGACCATGCGGTTATGGTCGCATTATCAAGGTTTTTGAATGGCTGTAGAGGGTCCATTAGGTGGACAACAGGGAAGCTGCCAGGTGAAGGGGCGATGTGGGGGGGCATATGGGGAGGGTGCATTATGTTAGGGGGGCCAAGTATCAGGGAAGGGGTGGAGTCTTAGCTTTATGTATGTCATGTCAGCTCTCCCTAATTGGGGGCGGTTGGGCATAGTGCTATTTCGGGGGTACAGAGGTAAAGTGTTTGCAGTAGAGATCTGCACAGGTAAACCCACAGGTATCAGAGCGCTGACCCGTACCCGACCCATACAAAACCCGTACCCGTAGACCCATGGGTACCATAGTCCAGGGGTACCAACCGTGGGTAAACAGGTACTGACCGATGATGGGTATACCCTTGGCATAGTATAAGCATGCGGTGACTTATATCAAAACTTTATACAATGTAGCTGATCAATGTCTACTCGTTGTCGATTGCATCCCATCTGTCTGGAAGCTCCACATCAACATCACCCTCAACATCATCCATAACAGCTACCTTTCATACATCAGCATTCTCCACAAGTCCCATTTCACTCCAGGAACCCAGACAGAGCAGCGCACACATAGATTGACTAGATAGGCGGTTACGGACATGCGAAAGAAGGTTGCGGCCTTGACTGAATAGTCGTTCAACATCAATAGAAGTAGCTACATATGTATTTATGTCAATGTCAATTGTCAACCAGTCAACAATGAGTCTACAACTCACCTGGAATGCTAAGGTAATCAATCGCCATGCGAGAGAGTCGGGAAAACATTGCGCAGTATTCAGTCCACCATGCCAAAGCATCAGTCACTTCCTCAACATTGGTACTGAGGTAGACATCCAGTTCATCGTTCAACTGCTTGGGCTTGGGCTTGGAAAGAGATGGGAGGTTGTCAAACACGTTAACGGATGATTGCGACTATCGGATACAGTTCAGCATATGGATCACATTACAAAATAGATATACCTTGTCTGTCGTGCATCCCTTTCCCTTGTCAGTGATTGGGATATTCAGAATATGAAGTGATGTGTAGGTGTTATTGTAGGCGTCCGTCACGAGCTGTTTTGCCGTGGTAATCCATTCTGTTGACCAGCCGGCATTTGTGAAGTACTCAAGCTTGTGTCGAGGATGAAGAACTGTAATGTTTTGATTAACCACGGATGTATGGACTGTAATTGTGAGATGACATACCCATGGTGATGCGGTACAACTCAGATGAGTCAGTAAGAGAGTAGTAACGGTTGAGCATTCTTTTGGCAAGACAGAGGGCAGCACGGATTAGGGGACTGAGATCCTGTATGTTCACAATGCCAGTAGCAAAGGTCTCATTGATGTAGTCCATGGCTGGGATGACCATGGCGAGATTGGGTGTTGACCAAGAGAAAAAGAGCATTGCATCCTTCAGGATCTAAGCCATGTGGTATCAGCATGGCACTTTGCTATGGTCACATGCCACTGCCGTGTAAACGCACACACCTTGAGGATGTCATGCAGCTGCTCGAGTAGCATCCATTCATGGTCATCTAGCCCATAATCGCTCAGCCCAAGCTTACGTTTGTCTGTGATTCCATCAATTCCAGCCCGGTACTTGAGTGCAAAGTCCAGCATATCAAACGTTGAGTTCCACCGAGTTGCGACATCCCATGGGAGATTTCTGACACTCAGCTGCAACTCCTTTAAGAGAGCATTCCAAGCTGGCAGCAACTTGGTGCTTGAATGGATGATTTTGACAGCCAGTTTGTGAACCTAGAGCAGCCGACTGTGAACCCAGAGGTATGTCGTCTTTTGAATCTACTCATCTTTGCAAGTAACAAACGGATTGGCCTGACATTCTCTTCAAGGTCTGCCCGCTCATCATCCGTCAAAGAATTCAGTTCGTTGACCCATCCATCAATGTCATCCTCCTTTGCTCCATTCTCTGGCCCCTCAAACTCGAGGGCGGTCTGAAAATCCTCAAGTGCACCATCTTCTCCCAGCCATTTCAACTCGTCATCCAAGCTCTGCCAACTCGCATCCCCCCTTTTTCTAATTGTTTAATCAGAGTCTTTGCAACTAAATTGATGATATGCAGGAAACATCGGGTCCATGCTGCCTCGCCTCCAAAGTGTGCAAGGAGGTCTGCTAGTTCAAGTGTCATCGTATCATTTGATGATGCGTTATCAGCGGTGATGCTTAGTATCTACCGGTCAACATTAGGTGAGTATTTTAAATGTCTAGTTTGGCATGTGGCATGCCTTATCTGATATCCCGAACTCTGTCAGAGTTTTTGCAAATGCTTCTGCAAGGTTCGCTCCACTGTGCGACTACAAGTAACGTTTTTAGGCGATCTTCCTGGTAAATGTTTTGACATACCTTCGCCACCTCAACAACATCGAGGACCATCACTAACGGCTTACCCTCGTGCATCAGGTGGATGGTAATGGCCACAAATGACTTGTGGTTTGGGGATGTCCAGGCATCTGTGGTGAAACTCAATTCCCCCTTGTATTCCTGGTAAGTAATGTCAAAAGCTATTGCATAGATATGATGAGTGGGCTAACCCTTAACATTTTAGCAATGCACATCCATGCATTCACGAAAACAAGCTGGGTGTCACGCGAGACTGTGGTTGGGTGAGGTATGTAATATTCTGGATGACCCGTCTTCATCAGGCACTGAAAACCTTGATCGTTCATGATTTCGAATGGTCGCAGGCTTTCTGCGAGCCAACGTACAATTTCTGCTCTGCAAAAATATATTATCAGTCAGCTGACATCATTGCCTGTGTCCATCCACATGTACTTGATCTCAGTGCGAGTATGTGGTCTGTGTGAGTAAGTCACCTTTCCATTTCCATTTCATTTGAATGCAGCCATTATTGACCCATTTTCAGAATAGTTTGCGATCCCGTTCCGTGCCGTTGCAAGGTCCTTTGCGTCACATATGGTTCTCATCACATCCTCACCCCAGCACAATCGGACGTGCTTGTGCATGTTCCCAGTCAATCCTTTGTCCCCCTTGTCAAGGAACTGGCGAATCTTGTAGGTGCAACTTTTCCCAAGACACCTGAAGACATGGCAGCAGCGTCCATTGACATATTCAATATTGGGTATAGGGGTAAAGAAAGAATATATGGGTGCGTTTCAGTCCTTCATCAACCATTCTGTTGTCTTGTCAGTCAGAAGAGACTGATGACAGCTTTTTAGATACTTACGAAGCTCTACATCAGAGCCTTCTTCCACCTCCTCGCCCCCTGCAACTTTTTTGACATTTTGCTTGTTTTTTTGACCGCTTTGCGCTGGAATGGCTTTCTCTCAGCACTGACCTTTCAGATATCACATCTGTCGAGTCCTCTACATTGGATTCAGTTCGAGCGTGCTTGCTTTTTGTTTTCAAAGATTTCATTGGTGGTTTGGTGTTGCCGACATGGACATCAGGACCACTTGAGCTCCTATTATCTGTGTGCTGGCTCGACATGGACATGATATCACTGTGAGTGTCTTGCTGTTCCACATGACGAGCCTGCAAGAACTTATTGTTTACTTGATTCTTTTTGGATGCTGTGACTGAGGTGTTGGATTCATTAGCTGCTGCAA
Organism: Rubroboletus rhodosanguineus; assembly: GCA_038091115.1. Classification (NCBI taxonomy): domain Eukaryota; kingdom Fungi; phylum Basidiomycota; class Agaricomycetes; order Boletales; family Boletaceae; genus Rubroboletus; species Rubroboletus rhodosanguineus. The sequence continues at coordinate 3,706 of JBBPNW010000209.1, forward strand.
TTGTTTCGGTAAGCGCTTGTGCCTTCTTGATGGGACGGGATACCCATTTGGAAGGCATGGTGGGAAGCATGGCGAGAAGCTTGTGTGGAAATGAGATGAACCACAGTTTTCCTGTCAGCTGTGTTACAAATGTGGTGGACCCCCTATCATTTTCCCCTAATGTTCCCCCTCCCGTCTCACTGGACACCACTTACCTCTCCCATTCCGGACGAACCCTCTTCTCTGGACTAGGACTCAACCCGGCTGTGCCAGACACAGCTTGGGCGGAACTATTAGAGACCGAGCTGTTCTCTGATCCTGCTGCGCCCCTGGGCTCTTTCAATCTTGGACTCTTTCCTCGCTCTCTATTAATCTCAGACCCTATCATCCTTAAGTCCTGATCTCTCGTTCAGGACTTGTGCTCCCTTCCATTGTTTGTCTTATAGGGATATTCCTTGACTCACTCGTATTGTTCTCCTATTTAAGAACACGCCGGCTCTAGACTAGTTCAGATAGTATTTAAGGTGGAGTTCCCCATGTATCTCTTCTTTAACCTTAATCTACGCCAATCTGCGTTGATCGAAGCTCGCTGTCGGAGATGCTCTACTCCTGACTTCTATCTCCCTGCTCGCTTCTCCCGCGATCCCTTACACGGATACGCCCTCACCCCTCCCTCCTGTACAAGGAGATATTCGTAAGACTTCCCTGGACTCGTTGAGTGCCAGGAGCGTAGTCAAGACTTGCCAGGACTCGTTGAGTGCCTGGAGCATAGTCAACCCCTGTTGAGCTTTTGTTGACGCACTCGCGTAACAAGCTGTTTGTTTAGAGTTCTTGTATATTACTGTAGCACATAATGTTTCAACTCCAGTGACAGTACAAGTGACACTGCCTCATTCAAGTTTGTCTCGCATTTATGACACAGGTCCACAGGTCAGGAGTACCGGGTCCATGGGTCACTGATAATCAACCCATACCCGTACCCTTGGATACCCATACTCCTGACCCCTGACAGATTACCCATACCCGTGCAGATCTCTAGTTATATTCACGTTCTCATGAGATCCCATCTCATTCACATATTCATTACCATATGTACTTCTTTTCATTTCTGTTCTATGCTTCCATTTCCTTCACACAATTATGCTTCTCTTCCATTCTGCCACACCATGTGTGTGCAACATGTACTTAATCTCCGCTCCCATATGTACTTATGTAGTTCTGTACTTCCATGCACAGCTTGGTCTGTGCACATATGCCAATAGTATATAAACCCTGTGGGCGACGGCTGGTATCCCCAGTCTAGTTCACTTGGTTCTTACCCATAAAGACCTTGTGATATCTCCTCCCTTCTATTCCTCTCCTACTAGGATCTTGTGCCGTGACCTAAGGATCTACTATTGATCTTTATGGTTGTTTCAATCACAGACAACCTCCGAGTCATCATGCAAACTATTGCAACCTCCCTCAACCTCCCAAACCCCCCTACAGTGGCCAAAATATCCCCCCCCCAAACTACCCAGACGGACTACCAACAACTTTTCTTGTCCATGGCATCCCAGAAAGCGTTGCCTCCACAGTCCTCCGACAACGAGTATGGTCTACAACCATGCTCACCTTCAAAGTGAGGCCCTTCTCAGTCACACACCCCATGCCCCTCATCATGTCCCTCGCAGAATTTACCACGATGGACAAACAGACAGTCTGCCAAATGGTCCAAAAAACCTGGTCCAACACCACCACCCTCAACCTTATGGCCTCCACCATCCAGGCAGCGGACCCCAATTACACACAGCCATTCAACCTCCCTGCTCTCCATACAGCCATTCAAAACTTCATCCTAACAGTACAAATTAATCGAGTAGACATCAAAGCTGCAGGGGGAATCCTCACTCCCCATTTCAATGTCCTAACTGACCAGCCACCAACACTGAACCCCTTTGCATGGACCAATGTCTGACTCACCCTCGCTGCCCTTACATACCAATCCCCTATGGACAGCGCTGGTACATATGTACACATCCACTCCTGCAATATCTGCCACTTGCACTCCCACCCAACGGGCCTCTGCCCCTTTCCCAATATCCCCAGATGGAACAGCCCCACCCTGAAGCTGCGAAAGCAAACCCCCTCCAATGCTGAAGAATGAGGGGCTGGATGCCGTGAGTATACATTTAACACAGGCAATCACTATTAAAATAACTACACCACTTCCCCCACTACTGTAAATACCCACCTATAGCACATATGCCACCATACTGTTCCCACATCCCCACTCTACACATAAAAAAACAAAATCACATACTACCCATAAGCCAATGTTACCTCATGTCATATTTAATGAATCCCATTCCACCTTGCCCAACCAAGCGCACCAACCCCTTGGGACCAAGTCTCGGCCCACATCTACTGACCAGGAACAGGACAGGAAAGCCTTGACTTCCACACAAGCGGAGACCTATTTAGGTCTGGATGACCCGCTGGGTAGAATCTGAAGTCAACAGGCAACATCTGGGATGTCGGAACCCACCTCAAGCCCTGTGACACCATTCCCGCGATAGCCAGTTAGCTACCCCTGGCCCGCCTGACATGTCATAAGGCAACAGTTAAGTACCTGTTACGTGAGTGCGTCAACAAAAGCCCAATGTCGGTTGACTGGGCGCTAGGCACTCAACAAGTCCAGGAAAGTCTTCGTATATCTCCTTGTCCAGAAGAGAGAGGGGCGACAGTGTATCTGGGTGAGGGATCACGGGAGAAGTGAGCGGGAGAAGTAGAAGTTGGGAGTAGAGCATCTCCGACAGCGAGCTTCGATCAATGCAGATTGGCGTAGATTAAGGTTAAGGAAAAGAAGTACATGGGGAACTCCACCTTAAATACTATCTGACAGATCTAGGGACGGCAGGTTCTTAAATAGGAAACTACAGTACATAGGTGACTCGAGATATTCCCTATAAGGTGAACAATGGAAAAGGATACGAGTCCTGAATAAGAGATCAGGACTTAAGAGGAAAGGGTCTGAGATTAATCTCGGGAACAGTTAACAAAACATACGAGATTAAATATGTCCGAAATGGAAAGGGTCCAGGGAAGCGGTGGGATCAGCAAATAACTCCATCTCCAACAGTTCGGCCCAAGCTGTGTCTGGCACAGCTAGGTCGAGTCCTATTCCCGAGAAGGGGTTCTGTCCCAAATGGGAAATATAAGCGGTGTCCGGTAAGACGGGAGGGGAGACGTTAGGGGAAAACAATAGGGGGTCCGTCACATTTGTAACAGTACCTTGACATATCAACCCTACTCACCCCACCCTACCTACTCTTGACGCAATATCCGGCCACAGTTTGAGCCTCCCCCAATGTAGAAGGGCAAACTCAGCAGCCACCACAGTTCCCCCTGATGACACTGAAGGGGAGTATGATAGTGGACCCCAACCCACATGACCTAACGGTAACCACCCTACCCATAACCAGCCCCAACAGGTGGCCCCACCAGGCACCAGACCTCCTATGCCCAATAACCCACCCATAAAACCATGATCATGCACAAATTGTTACGATCCTGTCTAGCTCGCAGCGTAGGACTAGGGAGGAACACTGGAGCCTCAAAAGAAAAGGAAAAAGGGGTAAACGTTTATAGGAAAAGGGAAAGGAGAGCTCGCTTGGTTTATTTGGCAAGGTCGCTTCGTAGACCTTAACTATCTGCTTGGATCGTCCAGGGCTTACTATGCCTGACTCTCTATCTTCTTCTTGATCCTCGCAACGATAGGGCAATAGAGTGAAGTAGAAGCCAAGTACGATGGCTAATCGGAGGAGTAGACCTTAGGGCTTCTGAATCCTGAGGAGGACCAATGAAGAGGATAAAGGAACTATTGATAACTCTGAGGGACCTAAGTACGACAGAGGGGTCCCTATATATACTAAAGGAAATGGTGCACAGACCATGCTATGCTATAGATAAGGTGAGAAGGATCGTCTAAATATGGTAAGGAATGTGGGATATAAAAGGAAGGTAGAGATAAGAAGGGAAAGGGAGTCGTCTAGACTCACGGAGATTAAATAGGGCTGGTAGAGGTGAGGTATGACGTCGTATGATGTCATGATGACATCATGGGTCTGGAGTAGTCTAGGTGATGACGTCATGGGAATACGGAGATAGAGGAAAGGGAAGGTAAGATAAAGAAAGGAGGTTATCACGTGATAAGGAATCATGGGATCGTGGGAAGAGAGAGAGTTCTCAGGGTCACGTGATGGTTGTCGTATGGTATGAAAGGGAATACGAGAGGGATTGTATCCCGTCTCTAGAGTTCGTATCCCGTCTCTAAGGGGTTACTACGGCGAAGTTAAGGAAGGTTAGAGCGATGTCATAACACAAATGCCCTGATAGCAACCCTCAATATAAAAGAACGAACATCCCTGGACTGTGGCCCAGGCCCCCTCTCCAAATGGACGACCATACATACTGTAGAGTCCTCCATGAAAAAAGATAAATATACTATGCCTACAAGAAACTCACCTAGATGACTCACATGTCCAGCAAATCAAGATGCTCTTCGGATGGCACCTTGCCATCTTCAACTCCAAACATCCGACCAACCCTATCTTCATAGCAGGCATTGCCTTTGTCATCAACTAGGAACTAATAAATACATCCTCAATAACTACAACTGAACTCACCCCTGGCCATGCCCTCATAATCACCATCGACTGGCATAACGACCAATGCATCACCATCCTGAACATTTACACACCCAACTTCCCCCACGCCCACCCACCCTTTTGGTCTAACCTCCAAGACACTGTCAACAGACACCCCCACTGCCCAGATCTACTCCTGGGCGACTTCAACCTAGTTGAGGATGCCATAGACCGAGCCCCAGCCCACGAAAACTATGAACCAACAATGTACTGCCTATGAGACTTCCAAAATACCCTAAACCTTCACGATACCTGGCGCATAGATAACCCAACCACCCGCTTATATACCTTCCTAAGCCACTCTAGTGCCCTCTCTCAACTTGACCGCATCTATACACATTCACAACTCACGAACTCCCTCTATAACTGGGATACTGCCACTACGACCATCCCCTCTGACCACAAAATGGTCCTTGTTGGGTTTGCCCCCCAAAAAACACCATATATCAGCCCTGGTGAAACAACCTTGAAGATCCTTTAGCAAAGGGATCCTAGGCTCAATACTAGAAACTAGGGAAGAGGACTTATGAAGGGGGACTTTATCTCAAGGGACAATCCAAGAGAACTAAACTGGAGGGTGTCCAGTAGTTCCTTGGGGTTTATATAGTCTGGCATAATGCGCACAGACCAAGCTGTACACTACTACATGAGGGTATATGATGATGGTAATTAAATACGTGCTGCACACACACGGTGTGGCAGAATGGAAGAGAAGCATAACACGGTGATTACCGTGGGAAAGAATGGAAGCATGGAGCGGAAATGAAAAGGAAGACATATGGTAATGAACGTGAGAACGAGATGAGATCTCGTGAGAAAAGAGAATATAACTAAATAGAGAAAGCGTCTGTGAGCGCGAGGAAAGAAGAAGGAAATAGTTACAAGTCCACGTCTATGTTGTGAGATTAGATAAACGCGTGGCTTGATAAGATTAGATAAGATAAGATCAGGGAAAAAGATAGGAAAAGAAATTGTCACTTCGTAACACCTGGTAGATGGACTTGGCCACTTGGCCTACTATACAATGAAAATCTCCTTCAGAAAATTGTCTCCCTAGGTATCAAACTACAATTGTCTATAATCAACCCGACCCCATCCCCCAACCCAAACGCCCAACAAATATGGTCCTCCTTCAAGCAACAAATCACCAACCTAGTGAAACATGCAGCGAGAATGCAACTAGCTAAAATGGACAACCATGCCAAAACCATTAAAGAAAAGATTACTGCTGCAGAACAAAACCCCCTGATTGATCAACAAGAATCCATATGATCTAACATAATCTCTTTAGAAAATGAGCTATGCCATATACAAAAAAAAAGATATAAAAATGCCTGAGCCAAAGTGATGGCGCAATGGCATAACAAAGGAGAAAAAATTAGTAAGTATTGATTGACAATAAACACCCCAAGACACCCCCGAGATATCATCTACTCCCTGCGTGACCCCCACACCAACACCCTCACTATGAAATCCATGGACATGGCAGACATCACCCACCACTATCATGACACCCTCCAACAAGCAAACCACCCTACTTATGACAACCCAGACTGCCTGGAAGCCTGGTGAATGTGCTGAACAAAATACCACCAAACCAAACCCTCAATGACCTACACTCACCACTACACTCCCTGATCACTGATGAACAAGTGACCTCTGCCCTCCTACGATCTAAGAATGGCACTGCGACCGGACCTGATGGGATTCCTTATAAAGTCTGGAAAACATTACACTCACTATATCAACAGCGAACCCAACAGAAAAAACTGTCCTTCAATATAATAAAATGCCTACAAATACTCTACAACAACATACAAATGAACAGTACAGACCCCACAACACACTTCTCTGCCAGATGGATGTGTCCTATATACAAAAAAAAGGACAGAACCAAAATCGAGAACTACTGCCTGTTACAAATATGGTGAACCCCCTATCATTTTCCCCTGACAATTCCCCTCCCGTCTCACTCGACACTGCTTACCTCGCCCACTCGGGACAAACCATCTTCTCTGGACTAGGACTTGACCCGGCTGTGCCAGACACAGCTTGGGTGGAGTTATTAGAGACAGAGCTGTTCTCTGATCCCACCGTGCCTTCGGGCTCTTTCCATCTCGGACCTATTTAATCTCGTATGCTTTCCTATTGTTCTGAGATTAATCTCGGACTCTTTCCTCATTCTCTATTAATCTTGGACCCTATCACCTTTAAGTCCTGATCTCTCGTTCAGGACTCGTGCTCCCCTCCATTGTTCGTCTTATAGGGATTATTCCTCAACTCACTTGTATTGTTCTCCTATTTAAGAACACGCCAGCCCTAGACTCGTCTAGATAGTATTTAAGGCGGAGTTCCCCATGTATCTTCTCCTTAACCTTAATCTATGCCTATCTGCATTGATCGAAGCTTGCTGTCAGAAGAGCCCTCTTCTCGACTTCTATTCTTCCGCTCACTTCTCCTGCGATCCCTTACACAGATATGCCCTCGTCCCGCTCCGCTCCTGTCTAAGGAGATACTCAGAAGACTTCCCTGGACTCGTTGAGTGCCAGGAGCGTAGTCAACCCCTGTTGAGCTTTTGTTGACGCACTTGCGTAACAAAAGATTAAGGTTAATCTAGATGACTGTTATTTAACAGCGTCACTATACCTTACCGGCCTACACCAGAGGGTGTAGTATATCATCACCACGAGGAGAATAAACATCTCCAGTTACCAGGTCATCTCTTCCCCTGAAGACGAGGAGTCCGTACTTCCTTCCCACTCTCCAACCCAATCGCTCTTCTCTGCTGTACTGGAACAACCGCGAAGAATAGCCTCAGGAAGTACTTCTCATCCCCCTCCCCCGCACCTCCCACCACCACCTTGCTGGGCTACCCCTTCCAACACCAGCCAAACTTCCTCAAGTGGTCACCACATTCGTGCCGGGACCCTATCGGCTGATCCTATCCCCACTGTTGAACAACCCCTGGAAGACCACAAGGAATTTTTCCAAACTCTCCCCGACCAACCGCCCAATCCTCCTGACCCAGACCCGGATTACCCTATCCACGGACCAGATTCAGACGAAGGTTCCGAAAGTGACAATGAAGACATGGGCAAGGAAATTAAAGCTGCCCTTCCGGATGATTTCTCCGGAGAACCTGCTGATGCGTCCAGATGGAGCAAGGCAATGAGAGGATATTTTTCCTTACATGAAGACGTGTATACCAACAGGGTGAAGACCCTCATCTTTTTAAACAAGATGACCAAAGGCCGAGGGAAGGCCTTTGCTGAAGGGTGGTTGACCAAGTTGGTCAACACCGCTATCCCTGCTACCGAGAAAACCTTTCCAGTTATCGAAGCTTCCTTTGACACCACCTTCTCCCCTTACGATGCTGCCATCCAAGCGCGTATCGACCTCACCAACCTCTGACAAAATGTCAAGGACCCTGAAGGGTTTGAGATCTACTTATCCGACTTCATCCTCTACTCCACCCACTCTGGGATTATGGACTTCAAGACTTTATCTGAATGGTTCTTACGAGGGTTAAAACTGAGACTCACCCACCTGCTGGTTGACTCGGGACAACTCTCCAGCATCACCACCATGGATGAACTATATAAGGCCACCTTGACCATAGAAGGAGGACAAAATCAGCTTCGTTCCATCTTCGGAGGAGGAAGGACAAATTATGGAGAAGGAGGAGGAAGGAGAGATCCCAACGCCATGGACATCAATCGTCTAACCATCAACCCTGAAGAACGAGCTTGCCTCATGAGGGAAAATTGCTGCTTCATCTGCAAAAAGACCAGATGTAGCACAAGGAAACAGTCTGGTTACCCTGCCAGGAAATCTCAGAGATCCTATCCTCAGAAAGTGAGGGCCATCACCGTTCCTCAGACTCCCCTTCAAGACGACCTCAACAAATACTTGAAAAACCTGGGAAACAATTCTAACCGCGACGCCACCCTTTGCACACTGAAAGCGACGTTCGACCCAGATTGTGATGAATCGGGTGAACAGATTAACAGAGACAACCTTACCTCTGCCCAAGATTGGGGAAAGGATATAGATCAAGAACAGATTAACGTTCTTGATGCGGAAACAAGATCCGAAGAACGGGCCGAGGTGCGCTATTCTAAATCTGATTCAGGTTTTTAAAAGGCAGGGATGAACCAACATCTCCCCCTGCCTTGTTCACGGTAGCCCCTGTATTTATTTCTGGATCGCAAAGTAATTCTATTTGAATTCCACTTTCAATCTGGAACAGGGATGGCAAAATCATTGGAACTAAAGGTTTAATTGACAGTGAAGCAACCGGCTGCTTCGTAAACAAAGCCACCGCCCGGAGATTAGGACTCCCGATGATCAAATTGGAAGATCCCATACCAGCATGGAACGTAGATGGAACTCCTAACGCCTCAGGAACCATCAAATACAAGACTAAACTAGTCCTCAATTACAGAGGGCTTTGAGAACAATGGGATCTATATATCCTGAACTTAGGAAAAGACGAAATAATTTTAGGCCTCCCATGGCTTTGGTCCATCAACCCCGAAATTGACTGGAAATCCGGCAGGGTCACCATTGTCCCCAGCAAATGGAAACCCATATCGGGAGTTCTCCATTCCGTAACGGACCAGCGATACCTACTCCGATATCTCGGACATGACAAGGAACAGCACATCGAGAGAGAACTAGGGGAGCAATTCCGAACATGGACACATGTACAACGAGGACTCTTTTGGCAAGCAACAGGAGAATTCCCCGAGTTTGCCCTCCAACGAACCACTCTCTCCACTGTCATCGCCCAGCAAAATGCCAGGACAGCCAAAACCCTCCCCCCCAGATACTCCAACTTCATCCCAAGATGAGCAAAGGCCTACCCTCTTAACCCAACGGAGAAAGAAGCCTGTAAAGAATTCGTCGAAGAATATCTCAAATCCAGAAAGATTTACCCATCGAAATCCCCCCAAGCCTCCCTTTTCTTTTTTGTTCAAAAGAAAGATGGGAAACTATGACCCTGCCAAGACTATTGGTATCTCAACCAACACACCATCAAAAATGCTTATCCCCTCCCTCTAATCTCCGACCTCATCGATAAATTAAAGGGGTCATCGATCTTTACTAAATTTGATGTCCAATGGGGATATAACAACATCCTAATAAAACCCAAGAACCAATGGAAGGCAGCTTTCCTTACCCCATTTGGGTTATTCGAACTGGCAGTGATGTTCTTCGGCATGTGCAATTCTCCGGCTACCTTCCAAGCGTTTATGGACGATCTCTTCAGAGATTACATCACAGAAGGATGGTTGATCATTTACATGGACGACCTCCTCATTCACTCTAGCGATCCAAAACTCCACGAAGAATGGACAAGAAAAGTCTTACAACGCTTCCGGGAACACGAGATGTATCTCAAACTGGAAAAGTATACCTTCGCTGCCGATGAAGTGGAATACCTGGGAATGGTAGTCAACAAGGATGGAGTGCAGATGGACCCCGCTAAACTCAAAGCTATCCAGGAATGGAAAATCCCTGAGGACGTTAAAGCCGTCTGCTCCTTCCTAGGATTCTGCAACTTCTACTGCAGATTTATCCCCTCCTTCTCAGACATTGCCCGACCTCTGTTGGACCTTACCAAATCCACCATCCCCTGGACTTGGGAAGAACCCCAAGAATCCGCTTTCCAAGTGCTCCAGGTCGCATTCACCACAAAACCGGTACTTATGTTCCCAGACCCAGTAAAACCCTTCACTATCATGACCGACGCATCCCTCACCGCATCCGGAGGGGTCCTTATGCAACCCGATGGCAATGGAGATCTGAAACCCTGCAGATACCTTTCCCAAACCTTCGCATCCACCGAACAGAATTACGATATCTTTGATTGAGAACTCTTGGCCGTCATCCGCGGCCTAGAGGAATGGAGGCAATACCTTCTTGGATCAGCCTTTCCCGTGATGGTCCTCACCGACCACAAGAACCTCATGTACTTCAAGGAACCCCGTAAACTATCCCGCCGACAGGCTAGGTGGTTATTATTCCTCCAGGACTTCGATCTAGAATATATTGCCCTCTCAGGAACTAAGATGGCATCTGCGGACGCACTCTCCCGTTGGGACAATGTCGACACCTCGGAAGACAATGCCAAGGTACAGTTACTCCCTTCCTCTGCTTTCGACCATCATGTGTTACGCAAGTGCGTCAACAAAAGCTCAACAGGGGTTGACTACGCTCCTGGCACTCAATGAGTCCAGGGAAGTCTTGACTACACTCCTGGCACTCAACAAGTCCAGGGAAGTCTTCAGAGTATCTCCGTATACAGGAGAGGGGAAGGATGAGGGCGTATCCATGTAAGGGATCGCGGGAGAAGTGAGTGGGAGAATAGAAGTCAAGAAGAGGGTCCTTCTGACAGTGAGCTTCGATCAACGCAGATTGGCGTAGATTAAGGTTAAGGAGAAGATACATGGGGAACTCCGCCTTAAATACTATCTAGACGAGTCTAGGGCCGGCGTGTTCTTAAATAGGAGAACAATACAAGTGAGTTAAGGAATAATCCCTAAGAGATGAACAATGGAGGGGAACACGAGTCCTGAATGAGAGATCAGGACTTAAAGGTGATAGGGTCTGAGATTAATAGAGAGCAAGGAAAGAGTCCGAGATTAATCTCGGGAATAATAGGAAAGCATACGAGATTAAATAGGTCCAAGATGGAAAGAGCCCAAAGGCGTGGCGGGATCAGAGAACAGCTCTGTCTCTAATAACTCCGCCCAAGCTGTGTCTGGCACAGCTGGGTCAAGTCCTAGTCCAGAGAAGATGGTTCGTCCCGAGTGGGCAAGGTAAGCGGTGTCGGGTGAGATGGGAGGGGAATTGTTGGGGGAAAATGATAGGGGGTTCACCATATTTATAACAGGCAGTAGTTCTCGATTTTGGTTCTGTCCTTTTTTAGGTCCAAGATGGAAAGAGCCCGAAGGCATGGCAGGATCAGAGAACAGCTCTGTCTCTAATAACTCCGCCCAAGCTGTGTCTGGCACAGCCAGGTCGAGTCCTAGTCCAGAGAAGATGATTTGTCCCGAGTGGGTGAGGTAAGCGGTGTTGGGTGAGACAGGAGGGGAATCATCAGGGGAAAATGATAGGGGGTCCACCATATTTGTAACATCACGTTCGTACCATCGACCTCGCCCTCTCGGATTTTATCCGAGACTCCTCTACCTCCAACCCCTTGGTGATTACCACTTTACAATGGATGGAAAATGAAGAACCCCTGTTCCACCGATCCTCACCCAGGGATTGGTCCTTCTCTGATGGACACCTTTACTTCCGGGATCAACTGTACATCCCCGTGGAAGCCCGGAAGGATTTGGTCTCGTCTGTGCACTCCTTCCTCGAGGGTGGCCATGGAGGACACCTTCAGACTACCACCCTTCTCGCCAAAGATTATTGGCAGCCCGGCCTTTCATCCTACGTCCGCAAATACATCGCCAGATGCGCCACCTGCCAATCATACAAGGTCCAGACCCACCCCACTGTTCCCCCCCTACACCCCATTGCAATGGAGTCCTCCCGCCCTTTCCAACACCTTTCCATCGACCTCATCACTGACCTCCCCCCGATCAATGTAACGAAGTGACAATTTCTCTTTCTATCTTTTTCTTTGATCTTATCTTATCTAATCTTATCAAGCCACGCATTTATCTAATCTCACAACATATGCTGGACTTGTAACTTTCCTTTCTTATTCTCTTGCGCTCACAGATGCTTATAGTTACATTCATTTCTCACGAGATCCAATCTTGTTCACATGTTCATTACTGTATGTCTTCTCTTTTAATTTCCGCTTTATGCTTCCATTCTTTCCCATGGTTATTCCCGTGCTATGCTTCTCTTCCATTCTGCCACACCATGTGTGTGCAGCCTGTATTTAATTACCGTCTTTATATGTCCACATGTAGTAGTGTACAGCTTGGTCTGTGCGCAGTATGCCACAGTATATAAACCCCAAGGGACCACTGGACGTCCTCCAGTTTGGTTCTCTTGGTTTCTCCCCTTGAGATCATATCCCCTCCACTTCCTGAGTTCAAGTGATAACCTAGGTCCTAAAAGCTTAAGGACTTCAAGGTTGCTTCAGTCGACAGGTTTGATTCTATTATGGTCGTGGTCGACCATGGCCTTAGTAAGGGGGTAATTCTCACTCCTTGCTCCAAAACGGTGGACGTGGCCAGAATAGCTGATCTTTTCTTCAAAAACGTATTTAAATGATTCAGACTACACAATAGATTACTCTCCTACCGTGGACCACAGTTAGCCTCTGCATTCGCCCGGGAACTCGCCTGCCTCTTAAAATACGATATCTCCTTATCCTCCGCCTACCATCCTGAAACCAACGGAGAAACAGAATGCTACAACCAGGAACTGGAAACCTACCTTTGCATATTCTGCGATGGACAACCCCACCAATGGTTGAACTTCCTCCCCTCCACCAAATTCGCCCACAACTCTGCTGAACACTCAGTAACTGGCAAAACCCCTTTCTCCCTAATCATGGGATATGAACCACGATCCTACCCCACCTTAGGAAAAACCATCCTCTCCGCGCTTGAAAACCGGCTCTCCCATATTGAGGATGCACGAAAAGAAGCCGAAGCTGCACATAAACTCGCCCAATTACAGATGAAGGATAGGATCTCTTTCCGCTTTAAACCGTGGAAGAAAGGAGACCAGGTTTGGTTAGAAACCAAAAACCTCAAATTACAAACACCCCAGAAGTTCTCTCCCCAATGAACAGGCCCCTTTACCATCTCGGAAGTAATTTCCTCGGTCGCTTTTTGGCTTCAATTACCAAAGCAGTGGAAGATTCATAACATCTTCCACACTTCCCTCCTATTCCCATATAAGGAAACAGCTGAATACAGACCTAACTTCCCCTGTCCCCCACTGGAACTAATAGGGATGGAAGAGGAATATGAAATCAAGAAAATCATCAATCATCGCGGAACCAATAATTGGAGGCAATACCTAGTACATTGGAAGGGATACTCAGATGCGGAGCGAACTTGGGAACCTGAAGGCAACTTTGGGAATGCTGACTCAATCCTGCAGGAATATAAAAAGAGGAAAAACCTCTGGAGCAGAATCCCAGTCCTCTATGTCCTTTCCTTCCACTTCCACTCCTCTCGTGGTCAGACTTTCCCGCCTCCCCCTGTACACTTGACAACTGCTCTATGTCTCCCTACTCGAAAACAGGCAAGCGCAACAAGCCCTCCAAGCCCTCCCGTTTTATTCCACCAACGACACCCTCGTCTATTTGGTCTGACTCTTCCGCCTCTATGCCACCGTCCATACTATCCTCTGTCACATCACCTGGCACCCCATCACCCCCCCTCTATTCTCCAACTCCACTTCTACCCCCAATGCTCCTATGACTGCGGTGGTTGCGGAACAAGCATTGGTCAAAGCCAGAAACCTTGTCCTTGACTTATGTTACATCGAAGGACTCGACCGATGTATTTTCCTCCTCCCCACCCCCCTCACCAACGCAATCCTCTGACCCGTCCTCATCTTGCTATCCAAGGAAGAACGGAACCTCTATTTCAGGGACGAACCAGTTATTGAGGAACCCTGTGCTAGACGAGCTGCCAACGTACCTCGAGAGCTTACCCCCCCTCCTTTCATTGAAGAGCTCATTAGAGGGTTCCAACTCCCTACCTCCCATTCCTGAACCCGCCTCCTCCGACGAGCAACTACAGCTCCAACTGGCACAACTAGAGAAAGCGATGCTGACGATGACGCATACTCTGACTCCACCATCATCGCAAGTAATCCCGAGGGCCAACCCGCTCACCCTCTTCCATACCTATTCCCAACCCCGTATCTACAACCCCCAATGGGACCACTGTCTGCAACGCTGTTCGCCCTGCCCTCTGTCGCCGTGGGGCCATCATCCTATCCACCGGGCTCCCTTCCCAACTCCCTCGTACTACCTCCCTAATGGGAACTACAGATGAAAGCAGTACCTCTGCTGTGTCTCCCATATCCAGGGGAACCCCCACTCCCACACGCGCTGCTTCAGACCCTACACCTGGCGTACGTACCACAACCATGGGTCCTCCTGCCCAACCCCCTATGGGGCGGAACCCCCGTTGATTACCAGACTCCATTCCCCCCCGGCCCAGCCTCACCCAACTCATCCCCCCTCGCTGCTTCCAATGTAATTCTGTTTCCCATGTACGGGTCAACTGTCCCTGATACACCTGTCCCATCTGCAACATTGTCGCCCTGGGCCACCCTCAATACCGCTGCCCTCAACAGCATTGCCTGCTCTGTGGAGAGGAGGGTCACTGGGCCCAGGCCTGCACCTACAACGACATGGACCTCCATTCTTGGGACCTCACCAATTACGAGATCAATGAGGGAGATAGGAGTTCCTGAGATGGAACTTCAGGGCTACAACGGGGATAATATTACAAATACGGTGAACCCCCTATCATTTTCCCCCGACAAATCCCCTCCCGTCTAACCCGACACCGCTTACCTCACCCACTTGGGACGAACCATCTTCTCTGGACTAGGACTCGACCCGGCTGTGCCAGACACAGCTTGGGCGGAGTTATTAGAGACAGAGCTGTTCTCTGATCCCGCCGCACCTTCGGGCTCTTTTCATCACAGACCTATTTAATCTCGTATGCTTTCCTATTGTTCCGAGATTAATCTCAGACTCTTTCCTCGTTCTCTATTAATCTCAGACCCTATCACCTTTAAGCCCTGATCTCTCATTTAGGACTCGTGCTCCCCTCCATTGTTCGTCTTATAGGGATTATTCCTCAACTCACTTGTATTGTTCTCCTATTTAAGAACATGCCAGCCCTAGACTCGTCTAGATAGTATTTAAGGCGGAGTTCCCCATGTATCTTCTCCTTAACCTTAATCTACACCTATCTGCGTTGATTGAAGCTTGCTGTCAGAAGAGCCCTCTTCTCAACTTCTATTCTCCCGCTCACTTCTCCCGCGATCCCTTACACAGATATGCCCTCGTCCCGCTCCACTCCTGTCTAAGGAGATACTCAGAAGACTTCCCTGGACTCATTGAGTGCCAGGAGCATAGTCAACCCCTGTTGAGCTTTTGTTAACACACTTGTGTAACACTGCCTGATTACCCTTCTTAACACAGACTATAAAACCATGACAAAGGTCCTAGCAACCCAACTTGCCTCCCATGCATGCAACCTGCTCCAGACCAGCTTCATCCCTACCAGGTCAATCTTTGACCCCATCTGCCTTGCAGAATCCATGTGCGCCTACGCAGACTATATGGAAGAAAACAGCTCCATCGTAGCACTAGATCAAGAAAAAGCATATGATAAAATAGACCATAAATACCTTCTGGACGTACTATGAACCTTCAAACTCCCTACCCTCTTCATAAGTACTGTCAAATCCCTATATACACATGCCACCACCTCTGTAGCAATCAACGGCGTTCTCAGTGAACCCTACCAGGTAACATGAGGAGTTCACCAGAGACCCACTCTCATGCTTCCTCTTTAACCTAGCAATAGAACCCCTTGCTGCATCCATCCACCACTCCCCCAACCTAGCCTGATTCACAATACTGGGGACCACAATCAATATTTGAGTGAACCTGTATGCAGATGACACCACAGTCTACCTATCTGAAAATGATAAATACAATTCCCTACATGACATCCTCACCCTCTGGTGCTGTGCCTCTGGGGCCAAGTTCAATATACTGTAGAAAAAACAGAAATCCTCCCAATAGGCACACACAAACACCGTGAACGAGTCATAACGACACGACAACTATACCCGGATGACCCCCCACTACAAGATGCTATCAGAATTGCTGAAGATGGCCACACAGTCCACTGCCTAGGAGCATGGATAGGAAACAAAGCCGACGCAGCCCAACCCTGGTCCCCCATCATCGATAAAATCAAAGCAACACTTGACAACTGGAATACCAGTAACCCTACCCTCGACGCCAAACAACTGATCGTGCAAATGACAATAGATGCCATGACCCAGTTCCTAACAAATGCCCAAGGCATGCCCAAGTCCATACTACATGCACTAACAAAACTAACCAGAGACTTCCTATGGAACAGACAGAAACCCCCCATAAGCTTGCAATGACTACAGCTGTAATGAAGTGACAATTTCTTTTCCTTGATCTTATCTTATCTTATCTTATCAAGCCATGCGATTATCTAATCTCACAACATAGACATGGACTTGTAACATTTCTTTCTCTTTCTCTCACGCTCACAGACGCTTTCCCTATTTTAGTTATATTTACATTCTCATGAGATCTCATCTCGTTCTCACGTTCGTTACTGTATGTCTTCTATTTCATTGCCATCTATGCTTCCATTCCACTCCCACGGTAATCACCGTGTTATGCTTCTTTTCCATTCTGCCACACCATGTGTGTGCAGCACGTATTTAATTCCCGTCGTCATATGTCCACATGTAGTAGTGTACAGCTTGGTCTGTGCGCATTATGCCACAGTATATAAACCCCAAGGAACTACTGAACGTCCTCCAGTTTAGTTCTCTTGGTTCTTCCCTTGAGATAAAGTCCCTTCCATAAGTTCTCTTCCCTAGTATCTAGTGATAAGCCTAGGATCCCTTTGCTATAGGATCTTTAAGGTTGTTTCAACAGTGCCCCAAAAACGAAGGTGGCATAGGCCTCCTGAATATCGACGCTAGGAACCTAGCCATTGAGGTGACCTGGCTCAAGAAGTACTTAGATACGTCACAATCTCAGCCAATATGGGCCAATGTCACTGACGCCATCATTAACTGCACCATACCTGATGGCATCAGGAACCTCAAGGATGTCAATCTTTTCCTTACTTCCTTACGCATGCCCACCCAGCCCAGACAAACCAACCCCGACAAAAAACAGATACCAACCCGAATCATCACCCTCCTAAAAACCGCCAAACGAGTCAACCTTGCCCTAGCTCCCCGCAAACTCTCAAGAAAACTCAAAAAACAACTCTCCACATGGTTCCATGTTGGCGTACCTCCCACGATTTACCACAAATGCAAAAATGCCTGCCTACAATCTACACACCAGGCCACAACAATCCGACACCTATTAAAGATTGCCAAACACACCCACAACCACAACTCATCACACTGACCACGCGCCAACTGCGAATGTAGACACTGCGCAAACGACCGCAACAACAGATACCCTAATCTCCACTGATGTGCAAGTACAACCCACGATATCCTGGGAAACCTGGAGCCTAAGTATGACCCATATGCCTGCCCACTGAAAGATGGCCTCACCCTAACCCAACAAAGGAAAGAAAAAAATCAATGGTCCATTATAAAATGGGGAGATGAAACTCTCTTTGACCCCCCCCTTACCACTAAACATAATATTAATGAATTGTTTAGGATCTTCATGAACCCCAAGAAACTCACAGGCGAACCTGCCTGGCGCCTTCAAGAACCGAGACAAAGCAGCCTACCAATCCCACCAATAACAGTATACACTGATGGCTCCTGTTCCAACAATGGAAAACAGAACACAATATGCGGTGGTGGAATATGGTTTGAAGATAACCACTCCCTGAATACTGTAGATCCATATGAGTCCCAGGCCCTGACCAGTCCAATCAAGCCGGTGAACTCATGGCAATTGTCGTAGCACTACAGTCAGTAAACCCTCTGACCCCCCTAATCTGTATCATGGACTCACAATATGCCATTGATGGACTCATGACCCACCTTGCCACCTGGGAAGACCAGGGCTGGGTTGGCATTTCCAATCAGAGATGGTTCCAGGTGGCATCATATCAGCTCCGAAAAAGGGCTGCCCCCATCTACTTCAAATGGATGAAAGGTCACTCTGGTAACTACAGTAATGAAGCAGTGGACTGCCTAGCCGTGGAAGGCGTTCTCAAAGAACTACCAGATGATATCAACATCGCCATCCCTGACAACTTTAATGTCCAAGGCATCAAACTCACCACCTCCACCCAAGCCCTCACCTATGCCACAATCATCCGTCCCCACACCATACCCCGCAATACTACCACCCACTCACACCTAGAGCAAATTAGACAGGAAATACACAAGCTTACAAATAACCTTGAAATCAACTCAACCATATGGCACTCAACCCACCACCTGGACATCTGAAGACTGATTCAGACATTCCTCTTCCGAGCTATACACAACTCACTAAGAATCGGAAGGTTCTGGCTTCACATCCCCACCTATGAACACTGCGCAAAATGCACCTACTGTGATGCCCCCGTTGAAGATCTAGAACATATCCTCCTACACTGCCCAAGCCCTGAATGACTGACCATCTGGGACGCTGTACACCGTACCTGGCCTGCCTCACTCACAAGATGGGAAACCCCAACACTAGGACAAATCCTAGGTGTTGGCTCCCTATCTCCACCCAATGCCACCAATACAAAACACTCACCATTGGAACAGGCCTACGCCAGACTCCTGAGGATTGTCATATCTGAGTCAGCCCACCTCATCTGGGCCCTACATTGTGCCGAACACTCACATACAATACCCGAAATCGAAACACGATGGTCTGACAAAATTAACATGTGGCTCTCCCTTGATTGCCGACGAGCTACCCTCCCCAACCACCCAACAATACGAAAACAAATCCAACTAACCTGGCAACCCCTAATCCACTCCACTCCACACCTACCCCCTGACTGGGTCATGAACACAGAGGTTTTAGTGGGTATTAAACTGCCTAGGCCCTCCGACCTAACCAAGGCAACCTGACAGTTCTCTGAGTCCCACACCCCCTACCAATGTAGGGTGTGCATAAAGGCATTTTTCCTTGGACCAGCAGTCCCCGACTGCCGCCTTAGTGTATTGTGTAGGTCTAGTTTAGACAGTTGCTACACAATAATACCACTTGTCCAAAAAAAAAAAAAAAAAAAAAAGATATACCACCTGGGATACTGAATGCTAAGCATTCAGTCTTATTGCCTTTTGGCATAATGGTCTAAGCGGCAGGCAGTCTGATCTTACACTTGGTTGGTTTTTCACCTGTTTTCTGCATCAGCAAATCACTTTGGTCTGGACAGTGCTGGACAGTGCCACACAGAGCCCCAGAACCTCCAGGCTGGTCCATTCTGGACAGCTCTGTCCAGTCACACTACAACTATTTGTTTCTTTCTTCTATATAAACCATATTGAATCTGGATGTTATTTCCACTCTTTCATTCATTTATTCTTATGATCCAGCGTCACATGCACTGGCTTATAAACTGGTTGCAAAGAAAGTTCACTTGGTGATCGCTTCTGTAGACAAAGAGTTCTGCATTACTCGATCTCTTCCAGATGATCTGATTGCCAGTTTAAAGTCATTATCTTCACACCCGCTGTATTTCGTTCCTGGTATCCATTTTACACAGGAATGCACTGACAAATTAGACTTAGACCCTGCAAACTGGCTTTTGCCAGAGGAGGTTAAACTCCTTCAGTGGACTGTTCGTGAACACGAAATTATAGAAAATGTATAGTGTAGTCACTAGATTAGTAGAGTACCACATACCTATAGAAAATGTATAGTGTAGTCACTGAAGAAAAGACTACACTACTAGTGTCCAAAATAAGGTATGCTTAAGTA
>JBBPNW010000210.1:0-23929 GCA_038091115.1 Rubroboletus rhodosanguineus
ACCACCAAACGCACAACGTGAGTAATTGTCGATGTGTTGGTGAGCGATAACTGACCCATCGGCCAGCTATGTACGCTGCGTCGCCAATGCCACAAATGCCACGTGCGTTTTGCATTGTATCGTACCTGAGCTTATGGTTGACTGTTTTTATACTCCAGCACCACAATACATGCCACCACCTGGCACGTACCCACCTCCGCCAAATGGCGCAGGTCCCCGTCCTTCCATGCCACCGACACCCACTCCGATGCACGCACACCCATACTACCACCAGAGCCCACAACGTTTGTCCTAATTTGAACCCGATTAGCTCTGGTGACTGAAGCCGCTCTGTAGTACAACATGCGGTTCCGTACCCTATGATGATGCCACCGGGGGGCCCCAACGGGCCTCCCCACGCATATGAGGCAGGACCGGCCCCGCCACCGATGGGTGGTGTGGGTCACACATGAACATGATCCTGCTGCATCATTCATTCACCTTTGTTTTTCCTCATCACGCTATTGTTGTTGTGAGGTTGAGAGTGATTGTGCCAGTGTTTGTTGTACGTGACATGTCCAAGGCCGAGGAAGGCACATCCGGGGTCTTTTAGTACTGTAACTACGATATTCTGGCACTTAAACTGCTTTGGATACAGGATTGTGAGCGAACAAGCTGAACTTTTACGTGCAACGCCTCGGTAGGACGGAGATCAGTCATCTGATAACGATCACGATAACGGGCCATCCTGTGATGGTCTGTGCGCATACCGCCACACGTATATATACTGGTGCTGTACGCTGTGAATCCTTACCACTCTGGCCTTTTGGCTTAGATCAAGTGTAGTATCTGTTCTTAATAGTTTAACCACTATTATGAGGGCACCGCCCTTATTTTCTGGTTATCAAATTTTTGTCGCCCTTGATCCTCGCGAGCTCTGCTTGCAACTCCGGGGACGTGATGACCTTGCCACTGCACTGCCGGCCTGTGTCGTCGGGGGATCTCCTTTGCTTTGCTCTCTCTTTGCTGTCTCTCCATCGCGTGTCACTTGGCACTTTGCTCGGGGTCAGCAAACAGAACTCAAAGTGGATGAGACATGTTTACTGGATCCTTGGTTACTTGATGAGGTAAGCAAGAAGGTTTGAATCTTCAAACTTGTTCGAGATCATGCTGTCATCCTCGGGGGTGGTACATGTGCTACCTTTGGTCTTTCCTATCCAACCCGTGTGTCGTTGCTACACAGTACAGGCCAAGGATCCTTCTGCTGAAATTTGCGTAACAAATTCTTCGTTTCCCTCGATCATTGATCAGTTTTCGTACTGTTCGAACCGGTAACTATACCAAGTATGCGTGTGTTCATTATGTAACGTCCATTCTCTGGCACGTTGAAACGTTGAAACGTTGACGTTCCGTGACGTCCGTAGGCAACGCGCTGCAACACACGATCCTTGCTTCATCCCCACTCTTCACCATCCCATCCATGGCAGTGTACAACCTCCGTCGATACTTTCGTGAGCAAAGGCGTACCATCCCTCAACCTAGAGCAGTCGACGATGTCAGCTCAAAGACATTCATGGTGACCGGGTCAAATGTCGGGCTGGGTTTGGAAGCTTCGATACATCTCGCCAAGATGAGGCCCAAGCTACTTCTTGCCACAAGCAGGGACCCACCCAAGTGCGAACAGACACAAAAATGTAGGCACTCCCAGTCACACCCAGTTCCACACGACTGACACGATGAAAACGACCCGCCAAGCTATCCTTGAGCGAGTAGCTGCAAGCAGCATATCTAGTACAGAAGTTCGTGCTTGGCCACTCGAGTTGGGCAGCTTTCAGAACGTATGCGCCTTTGCTGACAAATTCGCGGCGGATGGAAACGGGACGTTGAATGCACTCGTTGCGTCCGCCGGAGTGCTCTCTGGCGATTACGCTCAGACGCAAGACGGTTGGGAAGTAACGTATTTATAATTCCTTCCCCTTTCTCGTTCAGACGTTCTTACCGGTTTCGTTGCACCAGGCTGCAAGTGAATTATCTTTCCACTGCATTGCTGAGCATCCTGCTCTTGCCATACTTGATAAACTCTTCCTCTCCGGATTCCCCCTCACGTTTGGTTCTAGTGTCGAGTTTTGCGCATTATTTTGTTCCCAGGTTGAGTTTATTCGAGTCGATGGACAAGAAAATCCTTGAAACCATCAACCAGCGGGAATTTGGCAATGGGTTCGTGGCTCTTCTGCTGTGCATGCCGATTATGATAAAGAGCGGTCATCACCATTAGTGTCTCTCGTTATGAGATTTCAAAATGTGAGTGCTACACATGCGCTCAATTTGCAAAGGAAAGTTGACCGTCGGAACTTCTCAGTACTTGGGATCATGTTCATACGGGAGCTCGCCTCGCGTCTTCCTGAGAATACATCTCTCGTTGCCTGTGCGGTTGACCCAGGTTGTTGCGCTTCAAAGATCGTTCGCAACCTCGCGGGGGGTTGGCTAATGTCCACCTTTGGGGGGTTGTTCTTTGTGCGGTCGACAGAGGAGGGTAGCAGAACGCTCGTCCATGCTGCCGTAGCCAGTGATCGCTCAATGCATGGCCGCTATCTGTCGTGTTGCCAGATTACTGAGGAGGGTGATTTGCTATTCACTCCTGAAGGGAAGGCATTTTCTGCAAGGCTCTGGGTATGGATTATTGTTATTGGTGTTTCTGGATTCTTATCTCACTGAATCGACAGGATGAAACAATCACGCTCTTGTCTAGTATTGACGGTCGAGTCTCGGAAATTGTTGAAAGGTTCTTGCGAGTTGATTCATGATTGATACCATTTTGTCTGTACATGGCTGAGAATGGTTCACTGAAATGGGTCAAAGACAGTCCCTGCACGTGACCGAACGCGTCGCGTGGTTGTAAAGAAATGCCAACTTGCCAGAAACGCCAACCGACGCAACTGTTAAACGGTATCCAATGCCCACCCTACGTACATCTCAACTTGAACAGGAACGCTCTGAATATCGCGCGAGCATCACAGAAGCTCTTGAGGAAGACGAGGATCCCCTCGCCGCATACGACGATTTCATCAAATGGACATCGCGCACCTTCCCCGAGAATGATCCTGGCTCAGGACTCATCCAGCTACTCGAAGAGGCCACTAGGAAATTCAAGGATGATGCACGGTATAATGGTGATCTGAGATATCTGAAGCTGTGGTGCACCTATGCAAAGATGGTCGACAAACCCGCCCTCGTATACGCGTATTTAGTGAAGAAGGAGATCGGATGTGTCTACGGGTTATTGTGGGAGGAATACGCTTTGGCACTCGAAAAAGAGGGACGGTGCGCTCCGAAACTTGGTCAATCGTGGCAGAAAACTAACTGTCCATCTCAGGCGTACAGACGCCGACAAGGTATTTCGCACTGGCATAGCTCGCAGCGCACGACCCATCGAACGACTCAAGAAAAGATATCGGGACTTCCAGTCCCGCCCTTCTTCGAAACATCAGTCGACGTCTTTTCGGTCAAGCGGAAATTCTGAAGTAGACGCTCTCCGGCGGCATCCATTCAAGAACCACGATCCAATACCCTCGACTTCTTCCTCGACCACGAAACCAACGTCTGCTGCTCCCTCAGGCTCTACAAGTAACCCTAGCCCTGCTCACGGCCGCTATGCACCTATGCTCGCGCCTCCGGCGCCTGGGAGACGGCCAGAGAAGCTTCGTTTCAACCTCTCCCTGCTATTCACACC
This sequence comes from Rubroboletus rhodosanguineus, assembly GCA_038091115.1. NCBI lineage: Eukaryota > Fungi > Basidiomycota > Agaricomycetes > Boletales > Boletaceae > Rubroboletus > Rubroboletus rhodosanguineus. The sequence goes on from JBBPNW010000210.1 coordinate 3,710, forward strand.
TTCTGGCGTCGAATATTCGGCGCAGGAAGTGCGTGCACGCTCAATGGGTCTTCTAGGAAAAAAGTGGGGTCCGCCGCCTGCTTCAGAGCTGCGAGATTCTTCGTCTGGTGCTGTGAAGGTGAACTTCAATGACGATGGCTCAAGAAGCACACAGAATATGGGCGCTGCTGCTCCGGGAGGCAAGCGAAAGAGTCTCAATGTCGCCGGTGTTAGTGAACCCACCGTCACAATTAACACGAAGGAAGCCTTGGCCGACGTCTTTGGTATGTACAACTCTCCGGACAAAACAGTCAAGCGTGCCATGCCAGGTAGTAAGCACGCTCCTGTGCGGAAGATCGAGCCCATGGGTGGACGTAGAGTTGTCCCCGAATCCAACTCGGAAGCTTCTCGTCCCTCGCCGCAGACCGAGAATGCAAAACCTCCGGGTCCAGGCGAGTCGTTAAAATGTATCACTTCGGGGGAGGTTTTGAAGATTGTTGTTGATAGCTTTCAAGCCGTTTGTCGACGGAACTGTACCACGCAAGGAGAATCCTGCTCCCTCACTGAAGGTAAGCTCTCCTCATGCATATTTACACTTTCTATGCGACGACTTTTTGCACTGCACACAGTTTCAACCATTTGTCGACGAACCTAAACAGGCTTCCGTTGCGCCTACCCATGAGGCAGGCCGTCGGGCGCTCTCCCTCAAAGATTCAGGTGTCGTTACAAGCAAAGATGTCTCTGCGAACCCCTCCACTACAAAACCATCGCCTCCCAACAGATCGAAACCTTCTGTGCTCAAACCTATCTCGGAAGAGCCACAAGGTTTGCCCGTCTTCTCAAAGCCATTTACCCCTGTTTCCCAGAAGGAGCCTCTCGTTCGGCCTTCACACACGAAGATTAGTCCTGAAGCAAAGGATGAAGACCCAAGACAGGCACAACTACCATCTCAAGCCTTCGTTCCGTTCGTTGACTCGAAAACCCCTTTCAAAGTATTTTCCCGTCCACCGGGTCAAGGTCAGGGCGAGAACGTGGTTTTTGGTTCTGGCGGGGGAAGCGTGTTCACACCGAAGCCTCCATCTGCCGCCAGTCTCGGTGTTGGCGCTAGCACGGGAGCTGGGACGTTCAAACCCTTCATCGATAATGCGCAGCCGGTCGTGACGCCGGCTTCCACGAAGAAATCAAATGTGTTGCAACCACGTGTGATGCCGATTCCAACGATAATCGAAGAAGCCTCTACGGATGAGTCAAGCGAGGCTGACCTACGTGACGCTGCTGGAGATCCTGATGCAGAAGATGGACACGTCATTAGCAGCGGCAGCCGCAGTGGCTTTTCCGGGAGTGAAGATGGGTACGCTTATGAAGGTGGTGAAGCAGAAGCGGAGATGGAGGCCGCGGTCGTATCGTCGAGCGACAGTCAGTTCGACGATGACGAATATTACCATGAACATGCACAGGGAGAACAAGTGTACGGAGATGAAGACGCATTCCGGGAGGAGGGTTTTGCAGATGAGGACGAGGACAACTATCGCCCACCGCTGGGTGGGAGATTTGGTCCAATCAACGTCATGACTCCGATTACTGAGCGGACGTTGGAATTTAGTACGAGAGGGTTCCCGACGCCAACAAGTACTGGCACGCGGACTAGAGATGGTCTGAGCGAGGAAAGAGAGTGGGGGGAAAGAGGAGGAGAGGGAAGTGGTCGCTATGCTCTCGAGGTGGCGGAGAAGTTGGCCAGGGAAGTGCGCGAAGAGGAGGAAGACGACGACTATCACGATATACCGGACGGTGTTCAAGTGGGGGATCTTGAGCCCATCGAGGAACGCACGGGGACACTCAGCCTTGCGGATTCTATAGCCGTCGTGTCTGCCTTCAGACCACCCAATCCTTGCGTCCCTTGTGATCCGCAGATTATTTCAATTCTCCTTTCACTTCTTCCCCCGGATGGAGACTTCCATGACCTTAGAGCCCAGGATGGCGGGATGTTGGAAGGACTGCAGCGATTTGCGGCACGGGTGGCAAGAAAGAACAGTAAGGGCGGGTCGACGGATGATGACGAGGTGTTGGTCAATCTTGAGGGGAGGTCGCTGAGGGTGTCAGGAAAACTTGGAGAAGGGGGTTTCGGCGCCGTGTTTTCCGCACGAGAAGTCACCAAATCTGGTACTGCACATGACGACGAAGACCTCGATATTGATGAGGATGAGGATGAGGATGAGGACGAAGACGACGACGACGACAACTCCCTGGTAGCGCTGAAGGTGGTGAAGCCCCGTAATCTTTGGGAGTTCCATGTCCTTCGACGAATTCACAGGACGCTCCCTGCTCCCCTGACGCGTTCGATAATCACGCCTCGCGCGCTTTACGCATTCCGCGACGAGTCACATCTACTGCTGGAGCTCTGCCCGCACGGTACGCTTTTGGATGCAGTGAACTGCGCCGGGTCGGCAGGTATTTCCCAACAAGGGGCTTGCCTGGACGAGCTTTTGGTCTTCTTCTTCACTATCGAGCTTTTACGTTTTCTGGAGGGTACGCACGGTGCAGGCTTTATCCATGGAGATCTTAAAATCGATAACTGTTTGCTCCGCCTCGAGGAACTGCCAGGAGGAGCATCGTCGTTGTCTAGTACTTACCAGCCCAGCGGAGAAGGGGGCTGGGAATACCGGGGGATCAAAGTCATCGACTTTGGACGGACCATCGATACATCGCTCTTCCCAGTACGCCACAGTCAACAATTCATCGCTGACTGGCCTACGGACGATCGGGATTGCTTCGAGATCCGCGAAGGGCGACCCTGGACATACCAGACGGATTACTTTGGCCTTGCAGGCATCGTATACTGCATGTTATTCGGGAAGTACATCGAGGCATCGTCGGTGATGCATGCACCTGAGTCTACGGATTCGGAGCCAATTTACAAGATCGCTACGCCGTTTAAACGGTACTGGCAGACGGATATACTGACAAAGTTGTTTGACATGTTGCTCAATCCGTGCAGAGTTCGGCAAGACGGGCGCCTGCCAATCTGCGAGGAGCTGGGAAGTATCCGGGTTGAAATGGAGGGGTGGTTGCAGAGAAACTGTAATCGGAGCAGTAACACGCTCAAAGGGTTGCTCAAGAAGGTCGAGCTGTCCGCATACACGCAGTAGTCAACCCTGTATGTACCACAGAGGGCAGGGGGTATAGCAAACACATGCAAACCCGAGTGACGTACTCAGCAAAACAAGCGAGCGTTGCCCGACTCGATCATATCTTGAAGACATCCAAACTATGCACAACCATCGACCCCACCCCCATATCGCTATTCCACACGACTCTCGTCGACCACCGCCAAATGCTCAAGCTTATAGGTCATATCCCCTCGAGCCTGGTTCCGCGTCAAATGGTCTTCTAGATCCACAATGGAACACCACGACGCCAACGGCAAGCCAGCCGGCCAGCCGGTTCGGCATACCACCCCACGTACGCGCACGTACGCGCAGTGCCTTGGAGTCTGTGCCGCCAAATCTTAACCTCCAAGTCTCCGAGGCACAAATACACAGATCCGCGTCTCAGAGGCCGACAGCTCATGAGTACTACTACCACAGATCAAGCCAGTCCGATAGCGGACTTTCCCTTGGAGAGGAATATAGTAGCACCAACGATCTGCCCTCGCCCTATTCCCCTTCAGTCAACCTTCCCGCAGATGAGGTGGGGATTTCCTTTGCAGGGGTTATCTCGAGTTCTCAATTTGGTTGTAGATGGACTCCAAGCGCGGTCTGTTGACTCGAGAGTTGTCTAATATGACGTATGTGGCTTGGCCTGGTCTCGCTGGCAGTGACTGAGACTCTTGTAGCCTTCAGTCAGAAGAAGGTCTTCGACGGTTCCAGAATGGTGAACTCGCAGAGAAAGATGAAGAATGGCATTATCTTGTCCCCGCTGAAGCGCGCGAAGCTCTCGGCAAACGCGAAGTCGAACGCCAATCTGTGCTCTTCGAGGTGTTTAAGTCGGAACGAGATTATGTCGCCGACCTCAAGCTCATCCAGGAGGTAGTGTATCAACTATTTTTTCTTTTTCCTCGCACTCAAGCACGATACAGGTCTTTGTTGAGCCTCTTACTTCGGCTTCACCTCCAGTAATAGGCGATGCAAACAGACAACAGAACTTTATGTCCACCGTCTTTTGGAATCTGGATCAAATTTGTATGCGTCATGAGCATATGTTGGGGGCGTTGTTTGAAAGGCAACAGGAACAGCACCCTCTCGTTCAAAGTGTCGCTGATATCATCCTTGAATGTGGGCCCACTTCCTTGCGCGAGTCTCGATATCTGGCTCAATCTTCATCAGCCGCCTTTCAATTCCAGGGAGACTATGAATCCTACATTAAACATTACCCCCTTGCAGAGCAACGGCATCGCACCGAACTTAAATATAACAAGCGCTATCAGGAATTCGTGCAACAATGTTCACAGGATCCACGAGTCAGAAAGCGAGACTTGATTACATTCCTCTCGCGACCCGTTACACGTCTTCCACGCCTCAATCTTATCCTCGAACATCTTCATAAACTGACCGACACCAATCATCCGGACTCTGAAGACCTCCCTGTAATTTTATCTGTCATGAATGACTTCTTGAAGAGTACCCAACCTGGAATCGAGGCTGCGGAATATAAAGTAAAGTTCTGGGATCTATGTGAAAGCTTGGCGTTCAACAAAGGAGAAATTATTGTAATATATATGCATATATGTTTCTCGCCCTCCGCCTTTACTGATATCCTATTTCAGGAACTGGACTGGTATAGCGATACCCGCTCCCTTATTTATGCCGGTGCATTGGTTCGCAGGTCCAAATCCGAAATGGATTGGAACCCTTGGTTTGAGCTCTATGTAGCACTGCTGGACAACTTTTGTAGGCATTTTTATAGGCGAAATTGTTCTTTTTTTTTTTTTGCTAATAGCGTTGCAGTGCTGATAACGAAGGAAGAGAAACGTGGTGGCGTCATGAAGCGTCTCGTTGTGTCTCGGGTACGCAAATTTTGTCGTCTCATAAAGTCCATGTCTAGATGACATGTCTAGCCTATTCCGTTAGAATACCTCAGGTTCGGTAACTTCGATGATTCTCCCGAGACCAGGAAAGAGCGCGTCGAAGAAGGTGGTATCTTGGACAGTTTGCGAGGAGCTTATCGCTCGATCTACCCGTTCACAATTTACCACGCCGTTGAGAAGGTCGCTCGGCGATACACGCTATACGCTCCATCTGAAGCTATCAGAAAACATTGGCATGATGCTCTGGTAGATGCAAAAGGGGTAGACGATGTCAGACGTGAGGCAAATCAGGTAACGTAACAGCTCCCAGCTAGAATCCTTTACTCAGGTCATAGCCGATAGTGGTTCGTGCCTCAAGTCGTCGAGGACGGCCCCTTTCGGGTTCCAGGGCCCAGAATGACCCGACATACAGCGTCGAAGAGGCCGCCATCTGGTCGAGTCATCCAGGCAGCATCTTTTGGTATGTGCGAATTGATTGGAGTAACAACGATCTTCTGACGGTTCTCAGTTGCTAGCGGCGGGAAAACCTTCATGGTAGTAGGCTGCTCAACAGGCGTCTTCGTAGGTCGCAGAGGCGAAAGTAAGTAACTCTGGGTCCTTGCAAGGTTACGACGCTCACAACTGTCATTAGATTATCGGAAAATACTGTCTTGGGATGTCAAGAGCATCATTGTGCTTCAGGACTTCAACAAGATAATCATTCACCATGACAATTATCTCCTATCTTATTCGCTTGAAGTACTCGTGCGAGTCTCTCAGTACCAGTCGCCACCCAGCAGCCTGGATGCGTCTCTTGAAACGATCGCAGGTCATGCTGGCAACGTTCTTTGCTGCCAGGCTGGACGGATGGGGGATAGGACAATCAGTAATACCCATTTACACCCACGTCGCATCTGTCTCAAGAATATTGTTTTTCCAGTTGTTTATGCCGTCAAGAACTTCTTGCAAGTTACTGTGCATGCGGTAGAGGCCTGTCACCCTTCCGAAATTCGCATGGCGTCACCACGGGCTATGCAGACGAGCTTTCTTTCTTTCCGACCTTATGGTGAAGTATGAGGTGTTTTTTTGCTGGCGTATCAAATATTGACGGCGGTTGATTTTCTAATTTTAATTAAGCCCTTGTACGTTCCCAAGGATGCATTCGCTGTTATGCCTTTGGCTAAGACAATCGCGATTTGTACGGAACGAGGTATCGTCATCGCCAACCCAACCAGGTACGAAGCACAGAGTTTGCCCTGCCATAGTTTGCCCACCATGCCACTCCAGTCCTTCTACATCTGCTATTACCGTTGTCCCAGACTTTGGTAGTGCTTCCCATAATTCTGCCACAGCAGACCTCAAAACTCGATGTGAAGCTGCCACGGCACTTGGGCTCGTCAGACATGATGCTGCAGAATTCATGGTCATCTACGACAGTGAGTGACATTATCGCTAAGACCTAGCTGGACCCGATTCAAGCTTGCTTGACAGCGATGGGTTGTTACATTACTAAATACGGTCAGCCTACACGTGACTCTGCGTTCATCCGCTGGGAGATCAAAGCCACTTCTTTCGTACATCGTCACCCCAACATTCTCCTGTTCTCATCGGAATTCATTGAAATCAGGGATGCGCAGACGAGTCTGCTCAAGCAAGTGATTGAAGCCGTCGATATACGTCTCCTTATCCAAGCACCACTCGAGCATGGGCCTTTGTTTGTGGGGATGCGGGGTCACAAGGACGATGAAGACGGGCTCAGCGATCAAATCGTTGAGCTTGTAGAAACCGGGGAATTTACGCCGAAGGCCCCTACTGCAGGATCGTTTAAAGCCGCCGAAGGGATGTGGGATGAATGGGACAACATGTAATACCGAGGCGTAACAGGCTGCCCTTGCATGCAATATGAAGATACGGATACCAAGTAATTTATGGCCTCATAAGGCTATCTATGTACTGATGGCTTTCCGTAAGCTTGTAATCATAGATTAAAACCAATACTTAAGGAGGTGTATGTGCAGCATGTATACTACAGCAGAGGGTATCTTCGACTTTGATTGAACGTGATGCGTGTTTTAACCAGCTGCTACCACACTGACCTTGACTCAGTCGCCTCTAGCCCGATACCACTGTCGTAACAGCGGGACCTAGCACAACAGGCGTGATGTCCCGCATCTGCACAGGAAATGGCATCGGGATCATGTCGCCGTACCGCCTCGCAAGATGGATGGCGACTATGAATGGTGGTAGGGCGCAGGCCAAAAGCAGGGCAGCTGCAACCACGGGCGACTGCACGACAATTACGAGCTGGAGGATAGCCATACAAAATATACCGAGAAGGGGGACAGCATGGAGAATTCGAGAGAGTGTCGGGCTATTCTGGGGGTAAAATTAGGTCATGGGTGACACAAAGGCAAGGAAAACAGGCTGGAAGAAAGAGCTTACCTGAAGAAAACTGGTGTTGATAGCGATGTGAAGGTTGATAGTGTAGACGAGAAGCGCCAACGTCGTCGCTCCTAGCGCATTGGATGCCGAAATCGCATGGACGCTGTGGTCGCAAAGTTGTTAGCGATGTGCGGATACGATTGGGAAGGACCGACGTGAGGAAGGTCATGAGCTGTTCGATCAATACGCGTCTCAGTTTTGGGTGACACACCAACAAACGCAAAATAAATACCAAGTTTAATGAAAATTTCCGCAAGTCCTCCAGCTCTCTTGTGAGCTCGATGGAACTGAGGGGGGGCTCATCTCCTGAGTTGATTCGGAGTGAGCGGCCCAGGTCGTGAAATGGCATCGGGAAAGTAAACGGTGTTCATGAATAGGTCTCTCTTAACCACGCACGAATATATAGGGAGGAGGTGGATCGAACATTAATTTGGCCAAACCCAGCAAAGAGGCGTACATGCTACCTCCTAGGACGTCCAACGTTCTGAAAGGGGGGAGGACTAGATCCACTGGATTTCGGACCAGAGAGAAGTGTCTAGGCCATCATGGGCAGCTGCGCAGGGCGAATCTAGTTCGTCCCGAAAATGATAGTCTCGAACGCCCTCCAAATGGCCGGTATCTGGTGAGGACAGGGACTCGTGGCTAGGAAGGCAAGGTCAAATGTCGGGACAATATGGAAAACCGGCGTCATCATCCATCTATGGAAGAAATGCCGGAGGTCTGGACAATGCCAACAAATGGTCACCTGCTGTGCGTTGCAAGGGGTAGTGTGTGTCGGTTGGACTACTTCGTCCAGGTTAACGGCAACGGCCTCGAACGTTTTTTGAGCAAGCGCCCGTACAGGAACTACCGACGGCGTCAGAGTCTAGACCACCTGTGAACTGATGGAACGGGAAGGACGCGCAAGAAAAATGGGACACGCGACTGCGGTCTGCTTCTTGGAAATTGGACTCTCACCATAATTCAAGGCCAGAGGATCAAATGGACCGCCTCTTGACCAGATACAGCACAGCGGCGGGACTGCGCAGTAGCTGGACTGTCAACGACCTTGCAATTGCAAGACGGCGTTCTGTGGAGGCAGCATAATTTCTGTGATCATGTTATTCACTTCATTGGGGTAGGGAGGTGTAAGATTTCTCATGGGTTTGGCGGAAAGCGCAGGGCGATAATTCAACAAGTACCTGAGCTCAGATATGGTAACTTGGTACCCGGCTGGTATGGCCCATACCTGAGGTACTATGTGGTCAGTGTCGGGCCCGAGTAGTACTACAAGTGGCGAGTCACTGATTAGAATCACGTGACCAATCTTGTTTGGTGACTCGAAAGGTCGTGTTCTTCTTCCACTTACACTTTGTACCTCAGAGCCGGCGGCGACATTCATGCCCCAACGGTCCCACCGGTGAGCTCGATATTACCACTAGATTGTCGTTTCTGAAGATTTACTGGTCTTTGCCATCTTTTTTTCTAGTCGGCACGTTAATTTTCTGGGCGTAATCATTGAATCAATATCCTCACCGATAATCTCTTCACTCCGTCCTAGCCTTTCAAGCGTCTCGATCACTCCTCGACGCGATCTCTCGGCTCACGTTTCATCAGATGGACCAATCCCCTCTTCACACAGATGAGGACCAGGATTCCCTCTTTGGCTCGCCCCCTCCATCCCCAGCCAGAGGTAGGTCACCATCGCAGGAGACCCTTATCGCAGGAAAAGATACAGGCCCTGTAATTGCCGTCCCGAGTACGGGAGTGGGCAGAAAAAATGTGGGGACCATTGCACTTCCTGGTTCCCATATGTCATGTGCTGAACTACCAGCCGATCTCCCAGCTTCGAGCTCGTCACTTCCCCTTCCTAACTCAAGTTATGATTCACCGAGCGTTACGCCACCCAGTATCGCTGGGGCGCCTACCTCTACCCACACACCAGTAGTGGCGTCCCACTCATCCACCCGCTTAGTCCCCTCCAGGGCATCTTCTGCGGCTACGTCCACCTCCACCAGGAAGCGAAGAACGTCCAAAGCAAAGTCTGTAACGCCAGCTCCATCTGCGCCACCCATCACTTTACCGGGACCAAATGATCCCACTCCACCAAATCTCCTTCGCTCGCAGTCCTCGTTACTTGGTCTTGCAGGTCTGGTAGGTTGCGTTAAGCCTGCACAACTACACACACACGGTCCCCAGCCCGCTCCCGTCCAACAATCTCGTTCGCACGCGCCTATTTGTGGTTCAACACCAACCCACCCGATCGTGCTTGATGATGACCAGGACACTCCACACATAGGGAAACACCTCCCTAGTCAACTGGAGGTGCCACAGCGTCTTGATCACTTTAACCCAGAGATATTACGCTCAAATTTCATAAACTCTCTCACGAAAGAAAAGAATATTTTTCCTGTGCTCGAGTCCTTGATCAAGCTTCTCGGTAGTGAACCACACCTTCCCGCTGCAAATCCTCCACCTCAATCATTTGCGCGGCCTTACGGTCATGGCATTTATAATGTCCAACCATTTTCTATCCCTGGTGGCCCAACAACTCCCGTCATCCCAGCCCTAAAACGCCGAAAGCTCAAACACGTGCCTGCTGGGGCAGCTGATTGGGATGTCCCTTTCCCGTTCGCGGCTGGTGAGGGTCCCGAAGCGTATCGTGATACTTGGGCGCGAGACAGGGCGAAGCAACTCGTAACCCAATTGCTAGAACTTGTACAAAATGCCACCAAAAGGGCTGCTATCAAAACAGCGAAGAGTGGAGGAAAAGTTTCCGAAGGACGGGTTAGGGCCCAAAATTATCAGTCGTCCAGAAGTGCGTCTGTGGAGACACAGATTGGAAAGATCGGCTCGACGCAAGCAACCACCCGCGAACCTTCACCGGACACCGGCCCAGAAGATGCCGCGACTGGGATGCCAATGGACAACCTGGGTCATTTTGTAGGCTCGTTGGAAACATCCACCACGCCGGATCCTGGTTCCACGGATAGAATGTCTGTAGAATTAGAAGGCGCGGTCGAGGAGGGTGGTTCAGTCCCCTGTGATTATTCAGGATTCGAAGAATGGTTGTCCCAACTCCAGCAGTTCGTACCACTTGAAACCAATGCATCTACGCCAGAGTCGGACTGGGGTACTTACCCATCAGTATCCTTGGACTCTCCGACCTCTAGCCCCACGCCGAATATACCCGTTCCAATGCAGCTCGATGCTTTGACCGCCTCACAGGCGACACGAGATAAAGCAATCGATCCCGCCTTGTTGGCAATGTCTCAGCAGGCTGGATCGGCACCTCGGTCGCAGTCGCCAACTTCACCAACGTCCACACTTGGGCCGGGCGGTGTTGCGCAAGTACTGGACAACTCTTCGACGCCACCTGTACTGACACATTCTCCGCGCACTTCGTTGAGCTCTCTCGCAGAGCCACTTACACCGGTTTGTGAAGCCTTTGCTGATGTACCGACAAGTATGATAGCCCATCAGGACCCCGTCTGTGGTATGCATCTGCACCCTTTTACCACACGGGGCTGCACTTACAAATGTTACTTTTAGACCTTCCTATCCCTCAGCATTTCGAAAAGGAACGTCGCTCACGATCTGCAAATCAAATTCAAGCTCAGATATTTCCCCCTTCTCCGACAGAACCTTCCGAACCTCCTCGCATTACCGCGGCAGAGAAGGGCAAGGGACGAGTTGATATTAGCATCGTTTCTCCCGCGCCGTCCGCATCGGGTCGATCTACTCCCGGCGTGGTCTCTACCTCCAAAGGCGCACTCGACAAGCACGCGATCCTTGAGCGTGCACGAGAACGCCGGAGACAGCTCGTCGCAGAGATCGAACGAGCAAAAGTCGAGGTATGGGAAACGAGTATAGAGCATGCGGTGTTGGTACACTTCATGAGGGATGGGTCATTGTGATCTTGAATCCATACATAAAATTGATGTATGCTGAATGCCAGCACCAAGCACTGAACGTCGGGCCACCAATAAGACGTAGCTTAGTACAATGTTGATGTCCCCGGTGAGGCAGACATTGATGCAACCCGTCAAAGGGCAATTATAGAGAAATGGCTCTTATTCCGGTTACGTTACATAGAGGTACATACATCCGTCGACTCATCATACATCAACATAAAACCGCCGCCTCGAATTTTCACTTGGATGCTTAGACGACCCCCCCTTCTTCGCTTGCTTCCTGACTCTCTTCACCCATTCATCCCATGCATCTGTTCCAAGTCCCTCAAGTCTGTCGTGTTCGTTCAAGAATTCTTGAAACTCAGCTGCCATTTCCTTCGCCTTTCCCCTAGCACGGTGGGCCCGATGCGCGAGACCCTCCGCCATTTCCCAAGCCACCCCTTTGGAGAATTGCGCACTGGTAGTGACCGCCTCTGAGGCATCATGAAGCCACTTCGTACCTCTCTCCTTAATCTCCTTTGCTCGTTTCCGAGCGCGCTCGTGACCCGCGTGTAATGTCTTTTTGATTGTCTCAATCGACTCCACGCTCTTCTCCCAGTGTACAGCTGACTGCTCGATGAATGTCGTCGCCTGCGTGAGGATTATCTGAGTCTGTCTGGATATCGCTTGGGCGAGGGCATCGAGGGCGTCAAAGATGTCCTGCAGGTCCTGATTCATGATCGCAAGGACGACAGAGGCACATTCATTGACGATGCCAGGAATGGAAGTATGCATCAAGGCAGAGACCGCGTGCCCGGTAGTAGCCGGGGTGGGAGGGTAAGGAGTGACAGTCGTCTGTGGTATCACAGAAAGCGCCTTCGGCCGGTTGTCTGGGGGAAAGGCAGAGCGAGGAGGTTGCAATATAAGGTCTTGAGAGAACTTCGGACGTTCCGACAACGTTGGCGGTATCACGCGCCGGAAGTTGGTGGGATTGGTACGCGATAGCGTCATTGATGTCGATTCTGCGTTAAAGACCGACATTGAAGATTCCCTGAACGAGGAAGGTATGGCCACGATCGAACTGTCTAAAATTGTAGAAGGGGGAAGACGTTCCCGATAGGGCGCCGGACGAAGCATTTGCCAAAAAGAGCCGGAGGTGTAGTTAAGATTGAGAGCCGTAAGGGTAGGGGAAGTGAATTGTTGAAGGGAAATCGTAACACCGGCCCGAGCAGCAATTCCAAGGAGGAGAGAAAGAATCGCGATGCTGCGGATTCTCATGAGTCAGCAACGAAGAGCTAAGCGGTAAGGACCCCTACATCGTCAGAGCATGTGTACTGGCGACTATTCCCTTGGATGTATTATTGTCGCTCGACCACAAACAAGAAAAGGCTCGATAAGCGCGTGTCGAGTCTATCATGTCAATTGAATCCTTGTCGACTACCGGGGGGTCCTCTGGTACTGTGATCCGGAGTATTTGATGATTAGGAATGTCAAGTGTGTCCCAAGTTCCCCGAGGAGAGCCTATCTCAACATTGCTGAGATCAGGAAGCTCGCTGGAATACGACGGTAAAACTAGGACAGGTAAATGTAGCACATGTTCCGGGAGACGCAGTGGACGACACGGCATGAAGACAACCGCGAGAGGACGAACGCCTGAAAAGTCTATTAAAGCCAGCTGCGCGTAGTTGCAGTCAGTTCACCGTTGAAAAATATTCAAGACCTACATCGTCAGCTGTGTCATACGGCTGGAGAGTCCTGTCTAGAACGGTAATAACACGGGGGAATGCACGATCATGCTCAAAAGAACCAGAGACGGTCAGCCGGCGTATAGACCCTTGTAAATTGTCAAGGTCAGGGGTAATGGTGAGACCAGCACCACGTGCGACTTTCTGCAAGAGCCTGTTGACTATAGACCACTTGAAAATGGTGGAGAACCCATAGAGGAAAATTTTGAGTTCGGGTCCAGATGGTGAAGGGACTGATGTTACTTGAGGGTAGACCGATGTCACGTGCGAAGCGGAAAGCATCTCTTCATCATCGACCCGGTGCGTGTCTGAAGGACCATCCGGAACGGTGGGGGAAAGGATGTCAGAGTTGCGTTGAATCTCTTCGTAAGATGTGCTAAGGAGCTCTCTACATGAACTAGTGATGGGATCCGGAAAGGATAAGCGAAGATCACGGGACGAAGTATGGACGGTAGAAGCATGGAGGGAACTGGAGCGCGACGAGCTGAGAGTGCTGATCATACTTTGATCAAGACCCTCCTTGACGCGTAACTCCTCGGGAGAGGTCTCCTGGGTCGGATCCGAGTCAAATGTAGCAGGATGGTGGGAAAGGGAAGGCACGTGGGGATGGGGCGCAAGGACGTCATTGGGCACGCCCTCGTCGGCGCTGTCGTCAATTAAGCCTTCCCAGGCGTCGACGTCTCCATCGCGAGAGCTGCCATAGCTCAAAGAGGAGCGTCTTGACCTAGAGCGAGAGCGATTCTCATGATCTGTCGCTCTCGAAGAATAGATGGAATCATTGTCACTCGATTCCCGGTCTGTGCTGGCGATGTCGAGCCAGTCGGAATCGGAGTGACTGTCAAGCTCTGAAAGAGTAGAATTATCAGTAGGAATGGACATTAGGCTGATGGGGCTGGTGGACGGTGTAACGAAAGGGGTTCCGAGGGCTCGCAGCTTTATTGTAGCCACCGTCTTTGGCTCTGTTTGACCTCTCCTGACATGCTGGTCCACAGCCGCATCGCCAAACTAGGCGAGTACGTTTCAACGTGCGCTCCTCCTCGTAACAAGTACCCCCCAAGACGGGTTGAGCTTTGCCATGACACTAGCATTGACCAACCTGCCTCAGGACGTCCTTATCCTCATATTCCTGCACTTGCTAATTGAGGATGTGCTTGCTTTAATGCAGGTGATTTTTGGTACACTGTTGTCTGACCCGCTGAGCACATCACGGACACGTAGACATGTCGTGTCATGCATGCACTTGGGTCATTGGATTACTTGTGGCGCAGGCTCCTCTCCGATTGGGACATCCCCTTGGACATCCCCTTGAATGCCTCCCCTGCCTCCCTCTCGAGCAATCTCCTGCGAGAGGCCGTTGTTAAATCCTTGAAGGTGGATAACAGATGGAGAAACCCTCGCCTGGAGATGTACCATGCCCAGCGCATCATCTCGCGGAATTCATCCTTCGTCGATGGCATGCGTCTTCTCCCAGGTGGCCGGTGGCTTGTTACTTTCCAATATGAACAGACTGCAAGAACACATATTACACTCTGGTCCACGGGAGATTTGAACGATTGTCACTCGATATTTAAAGTCACTGTTGTCGGTCGGGTTCGATTTTTGCATGCTCACCATCACCGTCAATTGGAGCAAATCACGATTGGTATTGCCTTTGCACGCGGCACCGCCGAGTACGTGCCTGTCATTAATCATAAAGCTAGTAGTTGACGCTCCCAGATCCATCCGCGTGTACAATGTTTTTCTACAGGGCGACACTTCAACTTGCCATTCTTTGGTATTTGAAGCTACGCCGATTGAACTCTACCCCAAGGGTCGAATAGCGGGATTGAAAATAAATGGCGACGTCATGATCACGGTTTTTGCCCCCTTACCTTCATTATCAGTACATGAAGGTCAGATTGTGTGCGTAAACCTTGTTTCAAGAGCCACCGCCGTTCTTGAGTGTCCAGATTGGGTAAGCCAGACATTCCCCTCCAACAACATAACACTTATGAGTGAGATAGTCATTTGCGTGGGGTCGTCTTAAAGTCTTCCGCCGGTATTTTGTTGTTACGACATCACCCCACACCCCGCAACATACGACCGCTTACATATCTTTTTATGAGCTACCACCCGTTATCCTTGACCACCTGGACTGTCTTGCCCCACCTGCGCCATGCTGGCCAGACTCACTGGTTACCAAAAGTTCGCTGATAGCCAGTACCTCATGGAGTTCAGACCATCCACTGGTCTTCGAGTTATCCGATGACGTACCCACAAATCCCACAGAGGGCTGTTCTTTCACCATGTTCGGTCATCCGATTCACATCCAGCGCATGAATGTCAAGAACCTGGGGATCGATCTCCTTCGCATCTCATTCGATGGGAGCAATGTCGAATGTATTCACACCAACATTCCATGTCGTTCCATCCCGTCCCCTGGGGATGTCCGAGTGTCCTCGTCAGGCAAGCGAGCGGTCTGGCTCGACGATACGCAAGAATGTACTCTCATGAAGTTTGCTCTCGGAAGGAGAAATGGAAAAGAGTCGGGGTCCTGTATCTCTACATTGATGCCATCATTTTCGGGCTTGCCCGTCAATCCTCGGGACTTTCATTCTTTTGTGTTTGACGAGGTTTCATGCAAGATGGCTGTCGGTCTACCATCTGGAGAACTGTACATTTTGCACTATTAGTCATGTAGAGAGCAACGATTAGCCCCTGTTGTTGTCTGACTTGGCACGTGAGCAGAAACTGACTCAAGTACCAACTCATCGTGATCTGCATCGACCCCGTACGATTCCGACAACACGACCCAGCCTCGTCTCCTTGAGCTTTGGCAAGCTACCAAACATCTGATTACTCCAAATTCTCATAACTTTTTACATCCTGTTGCACCAATCCGATTGTCGTGTTCGTGATCGATCTAGGACGTGTCTCGTCCGACCGCGGGCATCCACGCAGGGTTTCTATAATGGAGCAGGAAATCGACCGCTTTGTGCAGGCAATACTCATTGCCGTCGATCCATCACAGGTCGCACTGCATCAGCAAGCCCTCGAGTATCTCTCTAGCGTCCAGCAAAATGTACACGAAACATGGCGTCTAGCTGTGACAATATTCATGGAGATGAACTCTCAAGGGCAAGGTCATAAGTACCCTCCTCAAGCTAGATTTTCGTCCTTGCGCATGTTGGACGAGTTTTTCGATAACCGGTAAGCATGCACTCTCCTGCGCGTTGCGTGCATCATGGGGGTGCCGGTTATCCTAACGTACGACGTAGGTTTGAACTACTGGACGAGGAAACTTTCCGAACAGTGCAGCAGTCCATTATATCTTATATACAATCCGAATATGTTTATGGTCCTGCAGAATCTACGGCAACATGTGCGTGATTCCTTACCCTTCACACACTCCCCCTAACCTCGCCCTTCCTCTCAGTCTTACGCAACAAATTCTCGCATACACTTACATTGTTTTTTCTCTGTACCTACGTGGAGCAATGGCCCGCGTTCTTTACCGACCTGTTCTCTCTACTCCGTGTCGCCGAATCGAGCTCCCAGCCAAAATTCAACCGTCACGTGTCTCTGTTTCTGTTTCACCTCATCCTTGAGATATCTGGAGAGGTTGCAGATCAAACCATCAAGTCTGCACGGACGTTTAACCCCGTTCGCCATACACGGGATGCCCGTGTGAGAGACGCAGTGCGAGAACGTGATGCTTCCTTAATTAATGAGGCCGTTCTAACCATCATTGCTGACGGGGCTGAGCGGATGGCGATCCTACGCAAGTCAGATGATGTGGAGCCGAAGATACTGGGCGATTTGGTCGAGGTAGTTGATTGGGGTGTGCGGACGTTTGGATCTTACGTTGGTACGTGATAAAAGCCGCATTTAGGGGGAACTTGAGTGTTCATTATCTGGATAGGTTGGATCGACATCAACTTGACTGTGACCCCTACCTCAGTTCCCTTGCTCTTTACTCTGCTTTCTGACCCATCGCTGCCTATCCGACTGGCGACATGCGCTGCCTTGCTCCGAGTTGTCTCCAAAGGCTTGAAGGAGCCGGAGGACAAGTTGCAGTTAATAAAAGTGCTCTCTCTAGGGCAGGTCATCGATGCACTGGAAGCAAAAACCCGCGAACAACACATACAACGGGGTTTGGACGATGATGAGGGAGAGGAGTCGTATCGCGAAGCCCTTGGGAAGCTCCTGAATGCACTGGGTCTAGAAACTATGAAATTGATTGATGTGCGTTTCTATTCCATTTGAACTCTGCCATGTCTCATGCAATCCCCCAGGACTGTACAAAGCCTGAAGTTGTCACAGATGCTGAACGGTTGCACAACCAGGTTCTGCCCGTCATGCTACGTTTCATGGCCGACGACTATGATGATACTTGTTCAACTGTGTTTCCCCTACTGCAGACCGTGCTCGCTAACGTATGTCGCTCTTGGTATTCGACTGATCTGTGACTGAGTTGGGTACAGTACAAGAGAACCAGGAAGGTGTCTTCAGACCCAGTGGACGATACCACCAGGTTTTTCCTTAGGTCACTACTGGACGTCATTCTGCAAAAAATGAGATGGGATAAAGACGCGGATCCTGCTGATCTGGATGAAGACGACGTTGTGGCTTTTGATGGCCTTCGAAAGGTGCTGGGCTTGTGCCATCTTTCCGCACTCATCACTAATCTACAAGAAAGGATCTGAGAACATTTATGGATTCTATCTTGACCATAGAGCCCGATCTTGTCACTACAGCCGTTCGAACACTGGTGCTTGCGACGCTCTCAGCATACGGCAGTGGTGTACACGTGGAATGGCACGACGCAGAGCTGGCTGTGTACCTCGTGTATATCTTCGGAGAAATCAGCAAGAGTGCGTAACATAAATTCATTGCCGTCGGTATGCCCATGTTCCCCTAGGTGGTGGTAAAGGTCGCGCAGCGTTCTGCTTAGCACCTGCGATACCTAAGGAGAAAAAAAGGGATATCGACTATTCTGAGTATCCTCTGACTCCTCATGGCGAGATTTTGTTGGCACTTGTGCAGTCCGGGATCTCGGCATATCCACATCGTGCAGTTATCATGCAATTTTTCGAGACCGTAGCTAGATACGGTGATTTCTTCAAAATTCGGAAAGACTGCATCATGCCAACACTGGCGGCCTTGGTTTGTGATCGGTGAGTGATAAGGTATCCGTTTTGAGCCTATTGCTTAGTTCTTGCAAAGGGGACTTCACAGTACAGACGAATCCGTTCGGTCACGGATGTTCTATCTTTTCCATAGATTCATTAGAGAAGGCAGGAATGACATCTCACCCGACCTCGCAATTAGCCTGCTTGGAAACATTAGGGATCTTCTGGTCATTCAGATCGAAGTACCGAAGATCGAAATTCCGGAAGATGACCCGCTCACGGAAGCCATCAAGAATCCTGGAATATTCGATTCGCAGCTGTATATTTTTGAGACTGTCGGGACTCTTCTTTCCTTGTTGTCCAAGGCAGCAGAGCAGCAGGCTAGTTTACTTCTGTCAATCGTCACCCCTTTGTTGGAGGACTTGTCGACCAATGTTTCGGTGGCCAAGAGGGACAAAGACGTGATACCCATTCTGCGTATTCATCACACCATCATGGCGCTTGGCAACATTGCGAAGGGTTTCCCAGATTATCCATCCCCTGTTCCGGAAGGATACACCTTTACTCCGTTGGAAATATTCCGACAGGTTGCACAGGGCATTCTTCTCTCGCTGGAGGCTATGAACACTGTCAAGTGCGTGCGAGACGCGGTAAACACATTCCTAAGTCTTTGGAGACTCCTGCTGACCCCTTTTAGACCCGACACGCATTTTCTCGAATCATGGCAACTACTGGGTCCAATGCAACACACCTTATCCCTCCACTGATGGCTAATCTTCTTGTACATTTTGAGCCCTCGGAACTTGTTGACTTCATGAATTTCATCGGGCTGCTGATCCACAAGCTCCAGGTAAGTCTACGTTCCCACGCGTATGTCCAACTTCTAATTGCTCGCGACGCAGAAGGAGGTGTTCGATGTTCTGGATGAGCTTCTGGGGCCGCTCAATGCTCACATTGTCCAGCTTCTCTCCCAGCCAGCTGATGGTACTGATGACAGTCTGGCCCGTGTTGATACAAAGCGTTCATACCTAACACTCCTTACCAACGTAATATCGTCTGATCTTCATGACGTGTTCATTTCCGAGCGTAAGAATACCTTTATCGTCACGTGCCGATCTGCTTAGCTCGCTTTCACAGGAAATAAAAATGCATTGGAGTCCATCCTCGAGAATGTCTGTCAATTCGCGCAGGATGTTTCTGACCCGAATAGCCAAAAGTCTGCGTTCTCTTTCTTCGGGCGCTGCGTCCAAGTTTGGTGTAACCCACAACCGTTATCGACTGGTGGAAACGCACCCAGACTACAAAATTTGCCTGGTTTTGAGCGTTTCGTTTATGAACGCTTGGTTCCTGCGGCCTTCGCAGTTTTGTCCTCGCCTCAATTCAATCCCAAAGACGGACAAATGCTCATGGTGAGCCAAATAAACTTGCGCAGGGCCCGGGTTCTGACCATGCTTACCAAAGGTGCTGCTGGAGATAGCTAACTTCTTGCAGATGGTGCGCAAAACTAGGGGCACGGAAGCGCATGACTTTTTCGTGGGTGTGTTTTTGCCATCCCAAAATTGGCCGCCAGACATGGCATTGGAGTTCGCTGTAAAGTTGCGGGATTTGGACAACAAAGCATTCCGGAAATACTTTTCTGAGTTCGTGAGGGCGTCTCGTTCTCAGAGTGTTTCGTAGCATATATTAGGTACCTAATGAAATTGTGCAGCTGTCTGAGGCGACCGGAGATCCACGGCTGAGAGGGTGGGGGTTTGTTTGGCAAAGGCTTTGAAATCTAACAAGGGTAAATAAATAATCCTAATTCAGGCTACTTACTACAAGTGATGGAACGAAATATTGCGGGTCACTGAGGGATGGCATCAAGTGAGTTCCTTACATTAGAGATTTGTTCGCTACCTGACAGGGCTACGTGGAGCTCGCCGCGCAACGAAGCCTAAAATCGTGGGTTACTAGATCTTCCTCAACGCATCATACCTCACCATCTTGCCTACACAGAAAGCACCTCGGAAGGTACGCCCCCTTTGGACCATCAATGAGCGTTCAAAATTGAGAAGCTGTAGCACGAAGCA
>JBBPNW010000211.1:0-15724 GCA_038091115.1 Rubroboletus rhodosanguineus
ATAGTACTTGCTATAATCTATGTCGACGACGCATTATTCTGTGGACCCTCAAAGAGCCTAGTTAACAAACTCAAGGCCGCTTTTATGAAAAAGTGGGAATGTCGAGATCTTGGGGAACCTACCGAATTCCTCTGAATGAACATCAAATGAGAAGGTCGCCACATTATAATAGACCAGCAGAATTATCTCGATAAAGTGATTGAGCACTGCAGAATGATCAACGCAAAGCCAGCTCACACTCCTCTACCTCAGGGTTATTACCTGGAGAAGAATGACAATCCGATAGATCCGGAATGCTGAACCGGTTCCAAACCGTAATCAGATCTTTACTCTACCTCATGATTGGTACTAGGCCTGACATTGCTTATGCTGTCACACAAATGGCTCGCCAGTCTGCAAATCTGTCACAGGAGCACCTCAAGAAGGCTCTATATGTTATGATATACTATATTTTCAAACTTTTTTGTACTTATCATTTCTCTTTTCTTGATCACGTGATCAACACGTGACCGTGTGAACTATCACCTGATCTAAGGCTAGACCCATGACATCATATGACATCATGCCTCATGTACTTAATCTCCGCTCCTTCTTTTCTTCTTCTTCCTTTCCCACTCCACTACTTTACCTTCTTATGATAATTCTTCACACGCACTGCTTGGTCTGTGCACCATTCTCAAATGTATATAAGGTAGACACTTTGCGACTGGAATCCCCAGTCTAATCCATTTGTACTTTGCCCTCCAAGGCTTAGTATTAAGGAATACTCCTCCTCCTCCTCTCTATAACCAGTAGTGTGTGTGTTCGTCCACTGAGTGATTGCGTTGGAGTATACGATATAGTCGTTGCTCCTTGATCTTGGGACGAAGTCCTTGAAGGTCGCAACACTATACATCTGCCGGTATCTACTCGGCACTTCAGATTACTCACTAGTCTATGATGGTGAAAGTGGCAAGGGTTTACTTGCTTGTACTGACTCTGACTGGGGTCAAGATAAAATAACCGGTCACTCACAAACAGGTTTCTACCTGAAACTAGCGAATGGTGTTCTCCTCTGGAATTCACATTTACAAAAGACAACTGCTCCATCTTCCACTGAAGTAGAATACATGGCTTTGAGCGATTGTTCTCGCCAAGTCATATGGATCAAGCAAATGCTTGAGCAACTTGGGTATAAATTAAATCCCATTCCTGTCTGTGGTGACAATCAAGGATCGCTATTTATAGCTGAAAATCCAGTCACTGAGAAGAGATCCAAGCATATCCTCATCAAGTACCATTATGTACGTGATGCAGTAATGACTTTCAAACAAGTCGAACTGTTTTATATCCCAGGAGATGACAATCCAGCGGATATGTTCACAAAGAACCTTGGACATGTCAAGTTCAAGAAATTCAGATCCCAACTTGGTTTGGAGTTTAGAAACCTCACCTTTCAACCTTGATTGTGTGATTGATTTTACCTACTTATATTTTAGTTTACTACCATATACTAGATAAGGGGGAGTGTTGAACATTATACTCACTACACTATCGTATTAGGAGAGTAGTTCACACACTTTGTGTATTCATATTAAGACTCAGCTAGTCTGAGTTAGAAGAGAATTCTTCATTCGAAACACTACATTATATAATTAAGCTGAACCTCAGGTATGTCTCAGTAGTGTACACTCTGCCAGTACATGCTGGCTCTCAACACCAACCATCTCTGCTATGATGTCATCAGCGAAGATACTCGGAAAATCCCTTACCCCTGACCAGATTATGTCAACGATCACTGACAAGTATGATTGCCGACAGGCTAAGTCGAGAAAGCCGAGTTCGTAGAATCAAGAGGACAGTGCATACTCAGCCTCCACTTTGGATAAAAAGAGATTTCGTGGCAACTGTTACAAATGCGGTAAAAAGGGCCATAAGGGAAAGGATTGCAGATCCGAGAATGGCGAGAAGAAGTCCAAGGGAAACAACGGAAACGGAGGTAGCGGAAATGGAAATGGCAAGGGGGGTAACAAAAGCGAAAAGGCAGCCACCGCAACTACAAAGGATAGTGATGAACCTGATGGTGTATGGCTTGTGCAGGCAGACAAACCTTTGGAGGACAAATCAGATCAGCGAGACAGGGCAAGTGTGTCACACTCACCCTCAGACAGCCCAAACTCCGATCTCCTCTCCACTGCGTTTGACGCTGTAATGCTTGCAAACAAAGGAAAAGATCATTCCTACCACACCTGTAACGAAGTGACAATTTCTTTTATCTTATCTTATCTTATCAAAGCCACGCATTTATCTAATCTCACAACATAGATGTGGACTTGTAACTATTTTCTTCTCTTCTCCTTGCGCTCACAGACACGTTCCCTATTTAGTTATATTCCTTTTCTCACAAGATCTCATCTCATTCACACACTCATTACCATATGTCTTCTCTTTCATTTCCGCTTTATGCTTCCATTCTTTCCCACAGTTATTTCTGTGCTATGCTTCTCTTTCATTCTGCCACACCATGTGTGTGCAGCACATATGTATTCACAACTGGGTGAATTTTCATTGACTTTGGTAATTTGAGCTTTACAGCATTAGTGCCAACCATTTTGACTACAGCGAAAGGTCCGATAAACTTTTCGGTAAGCTTCTTTGATGCGCGTGTCAAATGCAAGTTTTCTGTAGATAACTGTTACGCTTGAACCAGGGTAGGACCAAGCGTAGACTCTAGGGTCAAGGATTCAGGGTTTTCCAGGGAGAGGAGAGGTCGTCTCCTTAAGACTGATAGCAGGATGGCTACCAGAGGTTCAAGGGTTCAAGGGACGAAGCTGGCACTCAAAGTAGCCAGGAGACTTATAGAGATCCAAGGACGATGTACGAGGTATATTCCAGAGTAGATCTAGGTTAGGGATACATCATTGCAGGATCGATCATATATAAGGGCCAATGGAATGTGATAGAAGGTTGAAGAACTTGTGATGACAAACGAAGAATGTGATGGAATGTTAAGGAAGGTTCCTTAAATGGTACTACTCAGGTAAATCCGAAGAAGGAAAGAGAAGGTCATCAAATCAAGAAGACCATGCAGGGCCCTAACGGCATGGTTGTTGGTCCGAAGGTTAAGGGTTTTCATAGGTAAAAGGAAAGCAACGAAGAAAGGAGAAAATGGATCGTTACAATAACCAGACTTTGTCGCCTGGTGAATAGACCGGAGCATCTGCTCGGTGTTTATCGGCTTGAGCTTTCATTCGCTCTTGAGCCTTTAATAGATTATTTTTAGTCTCTTCTAAAGTATTTGCCATTTCATCGACAAATTGGTCGGCAGCTGGTGCCTTTCCAACACACTGTTCAATTCCCATGCGAGGGACATAATTGCATGATACTTCAAAAGGGGTTGTCTTTGAACTCGTGTGAACTTTTGAGTTGTATGAGAACTGAGCGACTGGTAACCAATCAACCCATTGATCTTGTTTTTCGGCACGGAAGAGGCGGAGATACTGCTGGAGATCCCAATTCATGCACTCCGTTTGGCCATCCATTTGGGGATGGAAGGCGGTAGATAATTTACTTTTAATTCCAAGGCGTGTGCACACTTCTTGCATCACAGCCAAGGTGAATTGCGGTCCGTGGTCCGATACAATCGACCGTGGTAAGCCGTGGTTTTTCCATATGTTATGAAGATAAAGCTTGGCAGTGTCTAACGCCATAGCTGTCTTCTTTGTGGGAATAAATACTGTCTCTTTCAAGAATCAATCAACGACCACTAGGATCGAGTCGTATCCCTGACAGGGTGGCAGATCTGTGGTAAAATCGGCCGACATATCTTCCCATGGCCCATTTGGGACAGGAAGTGGGTTTAGCT
This sequence comes from Rubroboletus rhodosanguineus, assembly GCA_038091115.1. Classification (NCBI taxonomy): domain Eukaryota; kingdom Fungi; phylum Basidiomycota; class Agaricomycetes; order Boletales; family Boletaceae; genus Rubroboletus; species Rubroboletus rhodosanguineus. The sequence continues at coordinate 3,845 of JBBPNW010000211.1, forward strand.
TTCCAGCTGGGGGCTGGTTCCCTGTTTTCATTCATGCGCACCTGTCGCAACGAGATAGATAGTCGTGAATGAATAAGGCCATCTTGGGCCACCAATAACTTCTTTCTATCAGATCAAGCGTCTTCGCGAGACCTGGATGACCAGTGACAGGTGAGTCATGGCAGTTTCATAATATTTTCATTTTTATGTCATCATCTTCAGGAACATAGATCTTATCATCCCAAAGTAGCACTTCATCTACCTTGCACATGTTGTGCTCTTGGCATAGTGTGGTGATTTCGCTCTTTTTAAGCAAATTCATTTTCACCTTGATGAGTTTTAAGATTTGTACATCTTCATCGTAAATTTCAACCCTGGTCTGGGTTCATACTTGCTCTGGCGGGATCATAATAATGCCCTTGTTATCATCTTTGATCCCTTGGGCATGGTCTTCTCGTCAGCTAAGTGCGTTGGCTTTTACATTAGTAGTGCCTGCCTTGTAGATGAACACATAATTAAAACATGTGAGCCATTAATACCAATGTGCTTGGCGTCGATTCAGATCTTGACTCTTCATGAAATACTGAAGGTTGGCATGATCATTCCATATTTCAAATTGGAACTTTGCTCCTTCTAGATAATGGCGCCATATTTCCAAAGTGCGAATAATAGATAGCATCTCTTTGTCAGCAATTGGATAGTTACATTCTTCTGGTGACATCAAGTGAGAGGAGAAGGCAACGGGGTGCCATTTGTCATCTCTAAATAAGGAAAGCACTGCTCCAGTTGCATAATCTGATGCATCTGTTTCTAAATGGAACTGGCAATCGTTGTCCGGATATGTCAAGACTGGTGCGGTGGTGAATTTTTCTTTTAATGTGTCAGGGGAACGTTGTTGGGACTCGGTCCATTCAAATCTGATGTCCTTCTTCAAAAGATTGTTGAGCAGACGTGCGACTTGCGCGTAGTCCTTGATGAATCGTCTATAAAAATTGGCAAGGCTAAGGAAACTTCTAACCCCTTTAACCCTCGTGGGAGCGGGCCATTCCAAAATAGCTTTAACCTTTAAATCATCCATGTGGATACTGTCTTTTCCCATGATCATTCCGAGGAAATCGACTTCTGTCTTAGAGAATGTGCATTTTTCTGGCTTCACAAAAAGGTTATTTTCTTCAAGACGTCGCAGAGCTTCACGTATGATCTTGTCATGTTCTTCTTGATTATCCGTTTTTGTGAATATCATAAGGTCATCAATATAGACAGCAACCACATTGTCCATGTCAGCAAAGATTTCATTCATCATTGCTTGGAAAGTGCCAGGACTGTTGCACAGCCCAAAATACATAACGAGGGGTTCATATGCGCCATGGAAGCAGATGAAAGTGGCCATCCATTTGTCGCCCTTATCGACAAGCTGACCAATCAATGGTAGCAGATAGTTATTTTTAACCGTGTGTTCATTTAGATAGCGGTAGTCTTGGACCATCCACTTCTTGCCATCCTTCTTAGGCACAAAGAACACGGGGCTTGTCTGCGGAGATTTAGAGGGTCTAATATATCACTTCTTGAGCTGATCATCTATGAATGCTGTAACCTCTTCTTGCTCTGTGGGACTAAGCAGTATCAATCGGCCTTTCTTTGGCACGAAAGAGTCTTTCATATCAATTGTGTGGTCCCAGGGCTTTCGGATTGGCATCCATTCGCTCTCTCCTTTACTGAAGACTTTTAAATAATTGTGGTAAGCCATTGGAACTAGATTGGCTTCCGTGAGTTTCTTTTCTTCTTTTACATTGTTTTTATCAGCGGCAGAGATCTCTAGTCTCTCAAGTGTCGCTTGTATTTGATATTGTAGGTCTAGCTCTTCTTTTTCCACTAGCCGAAGGAAGACGAACTTGTCTTGTAACATGTGGCAATGCCGAGGGCATCGGTTAAGCTTTACCAAGCCCATAGTCCAATCTATCTCCAGGTTGTGTCTTTTGAGCCATGTGTAGCCGAGGATCAGGGAATTCTGTCCGAGATCTGTAACCTCAGTGGTAACACGTTCCTTGTGACCCTTAAAGTCAATAATAACATCTGCCAAATGTGTGATGTGACCGGCGGAGTTCTTTGTGCTGTCAACATTAAACACCGCAATCGGGTTTTGTAAATTTCTTAGGGGAAGTTTGTAGAAGGGTAGAGTCTCAGTAACACTATAAGTCACTTGGTATATTCAGTAGTACCTGTATAAGTCACTGAGGTGTGACAGAAGAAAGCGGACAGAAAATATTACCATGCTTAAGTAATCTAAAGGTCAGGTGACGATTGGTACTCCAACACTCCCCCTCAAGCGGCACATAGTCCCAGCGCTGCAACGAAATGTTTCACTTTGACACTGGGCAGGGCCTTGGTGAGAGTATCGGCAACCATTTCGTCAGTGGGACAGTAAAGTATGCGAATGGAACCTTTATCAACTGTAAAATGAATAAAATGGTATCGTATATCGATGTGTTTGGTTCAAGCGTGAAATGTGCCATCTTTTGCGAGCACAATTGCGGATTGGTTATCGCAGTGCAGGATGGTGGGATGAGCAAGCGGGCAAAAGATTTTCCCTAGGAAATGTCATAGCCAAATGGCTTCTTTTGTGGCATGCATAGTGGTGACATATTTGGCTTCCATGGTGGAGAGCATGATCAGTTCTTGTTTCTTTGACAACCAGGAAATTGCCCCTCCATCGAGGAGGAACGCGTAACCGGATATTGCGTGTCTGTGCTCCTGCGACGCTCCACCGGCATCTGTAAATCCTTCGAGCCCTTCTTCACCTCCCCCATAAGTCAATGCTAACTTCTTCATTCCAATTAAATAGCGAAAGATTCGCTTAATGGCTTCCCAATGAGCGATCCCAGGTTCAACGCTGAATTGCGCTACCGTCGCAACTGCAAAGGTGATATCAGGTCAGCTTGCAATTGCCAAGTGCATTAGGGATCCAACAGCCTCTCGATAGGGTACGTTTTTCATTGTGGCGTGCTCAGTGAGTGTTTTCGGCGAGTGTTGGGTGGAAAGTTGGAGGTTGGGATCCATCAGGACTGGGAGCGGCTTCTGGTCGGCAAAGTTGTATTTTGTGAGTATACCGTCAATGTACACTTCTTGGGAGATTGAGATTGTCCACGCAGCTTGATTGTGCATGACTTTCATCCCTAGTAGGAACGAAATTGGTCCTAGGTCAGTAAGCTTGAATCGTCAGGCAACATTGACTTTGAAGTCCCGTACAAGTTTCTTGTTGCTACCGGTGACCGTGCAATTGTATACATGAGAGTGTTAAAAATGTGAACTCTGAGTAAAACTCCGGATCTCCAGAGTTGTGTTGTAGGAGTTGGGACTTTGGCTTCACCTTATGTGGTGCACCCCTGTTGGAGTCTGTCCCGGATTTTGGAACGTCAGAGGTCGGAAGGATAAAGACGTTGAGCACAAGTACTCAAGTCGAGCGCGGTCAGAGGGGAACCGTCTAGGTTCAAGTCAGAGGACGGAGATGAGGAGAACAATCTAAGTTGATATTCCAACTGAGGAGATATATGAGTTTCGGGGAGACTTTATATATGGAGGAAAAACGTATTACTAAGTGGATCTAAGAGTATTGGTAAGGAGTATGGAGCTGGAAGTAAAGAAACCGGAGCTGTGCTTGCTTGCGAGCACAGGTACGGAGTTGTCTACGAGGCGGTACTATGACAGATAGAAGCGAGAGAACAAGATATACTATATACGGAACTCCGGAACTCCGGAGGTATGTCTCGCACGAGAGCACACCGGAGTTCGCTATGGAGGGTCGGAGTAAGTTCGGAAAGGCAGAAAAGAGTTGGAGAAAATATGGGATATGACAGAGAGGCTGAGATCAATATCTCGATTCCAAGGTTTTTGTAGAAAACCCCCCAGTCCAACTCAACTTGTCGGAAACCTAAGCTCTCGAGCAGTCAGCAAAGCTCTTTATACCATTTCAATGCCCCCTGCTTTGATCCGTAGAGTGCAACACGCAACAGCACTACCAGTCACTTGAATTTGTAACGAAGTGACAATTTCTCTTTCCATCTTTTTCTTTGATCTTATCTTATCTAATCTTATCAAGCCACGCGTTTATCTAATCTCACAACATACTCTGGACTTGTAACCTTTCTTTCTTCTTCTCTCGCGCTCACAGACACTTATAGTTACATTCTTTTCTCACGAGATCCAATCTCGTTCACACATTCATTACCGTATGTCTTCCTTTTCATCTCCGCTTTATGCTTCCATTCTTTCCCATGGTAATCTCCGTGCTATGCTTCTCTTCCATTCTGCCACACCATGTGTGTGCAGCATGTATTTAATCTCCGTTCCCCTATGTACCTATGTAGCTATGTATTCTGATGCACAGCTTGGTCTGTGCGCATATGCCAATACTATATAAACCCAGTGGATGATGGCTGGCATCCCCAGTCTAGTTCACTTGGTCATTTCCCTGCAAAAGGATCTGGTACATGACTCATCCCTTCCCTTCCCCTACTCCTCTTATCCGTCAGGTATAGTCCAGTCAGTGATGCTAGTCATCGGACGTACCTAGAGTCTACTACATCGATTACCGCACGGCCTAGTCAGCCATGGATACAGCGACCTAAGGACCCCATTGACTGAGTTCCCTTTTGTGGTTGTTTCAGAACTTCTTGTCAACCTTTAAGCCTTGTGGTAGCTGCATGTAGATTACTTCGTCGTTGTCCAATTTTCCATTTAGGAACGCGCTCCGGAAATCGAAGACATCGATCTCCCAATTGTTGCGGGCAGTGATAGCTAGGATGGTGCGAATGGAGGCGAGGCGGGCGACAGGCACGTACGTGTCGTAGTAGTCGATTCCATGGATTTGTGAGTATCCTTTGGCGACTAGTCAGGCTTTGTACTTATCAATTTCACCGTCTGCATTGCATTTGATTTTGAATACCCATTTGGATCCAACAATATTCACATTGGGGGGACATTCGACGACCGTCCAAGTTCGAGTGTTTTTGAGCGCTTTGAGCTCTTTTTGCATCGCCACTTTCCATTTCGGCCAGTCAGGGCGCGCCTGGGCTTCCTTGACAGTCGTGAGATTGGTCCCCTCAATCTCCCTTGTCACTGCTACCATGGCGAAAACTTCCTCGTTGTCTTTGTCAAGCCCACCATCCTTGTTCAAGAGGCCTAGCTCATCAGCAAGGTTGCCGGATTTGGGTATCGCAGGTTAAATACCGCGCAGGAGGGCTGTGTTCCTGCACCCATCAGTCGATCGTTTGCCTTGGTTCAAGCACTTCGCATACGACGATTCAACACGAACATGGTTGGAATGGCGGGGCGCTGGCGCTTCGAATTGGGGGCTGAGGTGATCGTTGGAGGGCAGAGCGTTGTCTTCAGGTGAGTCATCAGTCTCGTTCTGGACTGTACTCGCGTGCTGATCTGTTTCGCTCTCGTTTTCAGGCTTATTTCTCCCCCTGATCTGCACGATTTTGGTTTCGCGCACCTCAACATTGCTTTCGTGGTTTCCCCCTAGCGGTTGATCAATAGCGACTATGATATCGGCCTCATCGAAGCGCACGCTTCACTCAATCATGACTTGCCTCATGTCTTCAAAGTAGACACGATGGCCATTACTATCGGTGTCAAATCCCACCCAACGACCTTTGCGCGCTCGCATTTCGAGTTTGGAGCCTGTGGGGTCATGTACCTTAACACAGCAACCCCAGCTAGGTATGTTTGCGAGATTTGGTTTGTGCTTATTGAGCATTTCGTAGGGTGTTTTGTTGCCGAGCAAACACGTCGAGGTGCAGTTCTTCAGCCAGGTCATATGTAAAATGGCTTCGCCCCATAGTGATTTTGGTAGGCCGCTCGCATGTAGGACCGCTCGGACTCGTTTGACTAGCGTCCGGTTTAAATGCTCTGCTATGCCGTTGTGCTCAGGGGTGTCGTGTACGGTGAGTTTCTGTTCTGTGCCTTTGGTTCTCAGGTGACTCAAGAATTCTTCGCTAGTGAACTCTGCCCCACGATCTGAGTGCAACCACTTTATCTTCACATTGAACTGAGTGTTCGCCCAAGCCTTGAAGTCCAAGTAGACCTTAAAGGTCTCATCTTTGGTTTTCAGCAGGCAAAGAATTGTGTACTGGGTGTGGTCATCGGTGAATGACACAAAGTATTCGCGATGTGCATTCGTTCGAATGGGCAATGGTCTCCAGAGGTCAGAGTGGACTTCTTCGCTGAATTTCTCTTTATGAGGTGGGTCTCGAGTCTTTCCTATTGGCTTATGCGTTGCTTTAGCATAGTCACAAGAGTCACAATGACCCATTGTTGTACGCGCAGGATCAAGACTCAGACCAGCGACAGTACTGTTCGTTACCATTTGACGGATTGACTCTGGCGCGATATGTCCAAGTCGCGAGTGTATTTCCTCCATGGTAAGAGGCTCATTCATGCGAGCGACACCTACATAGGTCTGACAGGGTGCTTTGATCGCATATAGTCCACAGTTGGCAGGGATTTCGGCAAGCTGCTGTTTCTTCGAGTGGAAGATCTTGCAGCACAAATCATGGAATAATGCAGCATAGCCAGCGGCGTCAAGATGACTTATCAATATGAGCGTAACGCCTATTCTTGGTGCGTACAGCACATCTTTCAGAAGGATATTGGCTTTCATTTGGCTGTTAGGGATACTGATTAGTAGGTTTCCCTTTCCAGTTGCTTCGAAGACGTGCTTGTCAGCTGCTGTGATAGGTTTGGGCGCGATTGGGGTAAAGTCGATAAATTGACTTTTGTGGGACGACATGTGGCAGGTGGCGCCAGAATCGAATAGGATGGTATTGAAACAACCTTGAAGATCCTTTAGCAAAGGGATCCTAGGCTTATCACTAGAGACTGAGGAAGAGGACTTATGAGAGGGACTTTATCTCAAGGGAAAGACCAAGAGAACTAAACTGGAGGGTGTCCAGTAGTTCCTTGGGGTTTATATAGTTTGGCCTAATGCGCACAGACCAAGCTGTACACTACTACATGTGGACATATTGTAAACGGAGATTAAATACATGTATTTCTCGCGTAAAACTGTATAAAGAGAGATTAACGGGTCAACCTGTGGTTGCACCTGGACCAGTCGAAGTTATGGAAGATCATGATGTCAAATGGGAAGTCGATTACGTTGTTGACTCGCGTTTGAAATGCAGAAAGCTCAAGTACCTCATTCATTGGCAAGGGTACTCAGACAAGGACCGTACATGGGAACTGTAACGAAGTGACAATTTCTTTTATCTTATCTTATCTTATCAAAGCCACGCGTTTATCTAATCGCACAACATAGACGTGGACTTGTAACTATTTTCTTCTTCTCTCCTCGCGCTCACGGACGCATTCTCTATTTAGTCATATTCCTTTTCTCACGAGATCTCATCTCATTCACACGTTCATTACCGTATGTCTTCCTTTCATTTCCGCTTTATGCTTCCATTCTTTCCCACGGTAATCTCCGTGCTATGCTTCTCTTCCATTCTGCCACACCATGTGTGTGCAGCACGTATTTAATCTCTGTTTACAATATGTCCACATGTAGTAGTGTACAGCTTGGTCTGTGTGCATTAGGCGACAGTATATAAACCCCAAGGAACTACTGGACGCCCTCCAGTTTAGTTCTCTTGATCTTTCCCTTGAGATAAAGTCCCCCTTCATAAGTCCTCTTCCCTAGTATCTAGTGATAAGCCTAGGATCCCTTTGCTAAAGGATCTTCAAGGTTGTTTCATTAGAACTAAACTCTTACATCCTACCCTTACCACTAGACTCAAAGTCGACTTCACAAAAAGACAAGTGCATCGTCAAAGTCAAGAAACATTCTACTCAGACTAAAGACTTGTCCAGTGTCATTTATTCCTCATCATACCACCTCACCTACGCTAATGGCTCTTGATCGTGCTTACACACGCATCGGCAAGCTTAGAGAAAAACTTGAGCGTTTCCACGCCGAACTCAGATGTAGTAATGAGGAGTTCCTAAGAGCAGAACCCTTAGAACTAAGGTATCTGTTACGCGAGTGCGTCAACAAAAGCCCAATGTCGGTTGACTATGCGCTAGGCACTCTACAAGTCCTAGGAAGTCTTGACTTATGCCTCTGGCACTCAACGAGTCCAGGGAAGTCTTCGTGGTATCTCCTTGTCCAGGAGGGAGGGGTGACAGCGTATCTGGATAAGGGATCGCGGGAGAAGTGAGCGGGAGAAGTAGAAGTTGGGAGTAGAGCGTCTCCGACAGCGAGCTTCGATCAACGCAGATTGGCGTAGATTAAGGTTAAGGAAAAGAAGTACAGGAGGAACTCTGCCTTAAATACTATCTGACAGATCTAGGGCTGGTGTGTTCTTAAATAGGAAAACTATACAAGTGACTCAAGATACTCCCTGTAAGGCGAACAAATGGAAAAGGATATGAGTCCTGAATTAGAGATCAGGACTTAAAAGGGACAGGGTCCGAGATTAATAGATAGCGAAGGGAAAGAGTCCGAGATTAATCTCGGGAACAGTAAGAAAGCATACGAGATTAAATATGTCCAAAATGGAAAGGGTCCGGGGGTGCGGCGGGATCGGCGAATAACTCTGTCTCCAATAGTTCCACCCAAGCTGTGTCCGACACAGCCAGGTCGAGTTCTAACCCAGAGAAGGGGGTCTGTCTGGAATGGGAGAGATAAGTAGTGTCCGAAGGGACAGGAGGGAGAACGTCAAGGGAAAACAATAGGGGGTCTGCCACATTTGTAACATTACCCCTGTTGTAGCCCTGAAGTTCCATCTCAGGAGCTTCAATCTCCCTCGTTGATCTCGTAATTGGTAAGGTCCCAGGAATGGGGGTCCATGTCATCATAGGTGCAGGCCTGGGCCCGATGACCCTCCTCTCCACAGAGCAGACAACGTTGTTGAGGGCAGTGGTATTGAGGGTGGCCCGGGGCGACGATGTTGCAGATGGGACAGGTGTATCGGGGACAGTTGACCTGTACATGGGACAGGTGTATCGGGGACAGTTGACCTGTACATGGGATACGGAATTACATTGGAAGCAGTGAGGGGGGACGAGTTGGGTGAGTCCGGGCTGAGGGGGAACGGAGTCTGGTAGTTGGTGGGGGTTCCGCCCCATAGGGGGTTGGGTAGGAGGATCCATGGCTGCGGTACGTATGCCAGGGGGAGGGTTTGAAGCGGCACGTGTGGGAGTGGGGGTTCTCCTGGGTATGGGAGACACAGCAGGGGTACTGCTTTCATTTGCAATTCCCATAGGGGAGGTAGTACGAGGGGGTTGGGAAGGGAGCCTGGCGGATAGGATGACGGCCCTATGGCGACGGAGGGCAGGGTGAATGGTGTTGCGGACTGTGGTCCCATTGGGGGTAGTAGGTACGGGGTTGGGAACAGGTACGGGAGAGGGTGAGCGGGGTTGGCCCTTGGGGTTACTTGCAACGATGGTGGAGTCCGAGTAGGAGTCCGAGTCATCGTTAGCATCGCTTCCTCTAGTTGTGCCAGTTGGAGCTGTAGCTGCTCGTTGGGGGAGGTGGGTTCGGGAGTGGGAGGTAGGGAGTTGGAACCCTCTAATGAACTCCTCAATGAAGGGAGGGGGGGTAAGCTTCTCGAGGTACGTTGGCAACTCGTTGAGTGCAGGGATCTCCAATAGTCAGTTTGTCTCTAAAGTAAGTATCCCGTTCTTCCTCGGATAGCGAGATGAGGACGGGTCAGAGGATAGCATTGGTGAGAGGGGTGGGGAGAAGGAAAATACACTGGTCAAGTCCTTCGATGTAGCATAAGTTGAGGACGAGGTTTCTCGCTTCGACCAATGCTTGTTCCGCAACCACTGCAGTCGTAGAAGCGTTGGGGGTCGAAGTGGAGTTGGAGAATAAAGGGGGGGTGGTGGGGTGCCAGGTGACGTGACAGAGGATGGTTCGGACAGTGGTATAGAGCCGGAAGAGTCGGACCAGATAAACAAGGGTGTCGTTGGTGGAATAAAATGGAAGGGCTTGGAGGGCTTGCTGTGCTTGCCCGTTTTCAAGTAAGGAGACATAGAGAAGTCATCGAGCGTACAGGGGGAGGTGGAAAAGTCTTACTGCGAGAGGAGCAGACATGGGGGGAAAGGACATGGGGGGTTGGATTTCAATTCTAGAGGTTTTTCCTCTTTTTATATTCTTGAAGGATCGAGTCAGCATTCCCAAAGTTGCCTTCGGGTTCCCAAGTTCACTCTGCATCAGAGTATCCTTTCCAGTGCACTAAGTATTGCCTCTGGTTATTGGTTCCACAATGATTGATGATTTTCTCGATTTCATATTCCTCTTCCGTCCCTATTAGTTCCAGTGGAGGGCGGGGGAAGTTAGGTCTGTATTCGGCAGTTTCCTTATAAGGGGATAGGAGGGAAGCGTGGAAGACATTATGAATCTTCCACTGCTTTGGTAACTGAAGCCGAAAAGCAACCAAGGAAATTACTTCAGAGATAGTAAAGGGGCCAGTTCATCGGGGGGAGAACTTCCGGGGTGTTTGTAATTTGAGGTTTTTGGTTTCTAACCAAACTTGGTCTCCTTTCTTCCAGGGTTGAAAGCGGGAAGAGATCCTATCCTTCATCCCTATTTGGGCGAGTTTATGTGCAGCTTCGGCTTCTTTTCATGTATCCTCAATATGGGAGAGCCGATTTTCAAGTGCGGGGAGGAAGGTCTTTCCTAAAGTAGGGTAGGATTGTGGTTCATATCCCATGATTAGGGAGAAAGGGGTTTTTCCTGTTACCGAGTGTATGGCTGAGTTGTGGGCGAATTCAGCGGAGGGGAGGAAGTTCAACCATTGGTGGGGTTGTCCATCACAGAATATGCAAAGGTAGGTCTCCAGTTCTTGGTTGTAGCATTCCATTTCTCCGTCGGTCTGAGGATGGTAGGCTGAGGACAGGGAGATATCGTATTTCAAGAGGCGAGCAAGTTCCTGGGCGAATGCAGAGGCGAACTGTGGTCCGCAGTCGGAGAGTAGCCTGTTGTGTAGTCCGAATCTTTTGAAGACATTTTTGAAGAAAAGATCGGCTATTCCAGCTGTGTCCACCGTTTTTGAGCAAGGAGTGAGAATTACCCCCTTACTAAGGCCATGGTCAACCATGACCATAACAGAATCAAACCCAGCGACCGGGGGAAGGTCAGTGATGAGATCGACGGAAATGTTCTGGAAAGGGCAGGAGGACTCCATTGCGACGGGGTGAAGGGGTGGTACGGTGGGGTGGGTCTGGACTTTGTATGATTGGCAAGTAGCGCAACCGGCGACGTATTTGCAGACGTAGGAGGAAAGGCCAGGCCACCAATAATCTTTGGTGAGGAGGGCAGTAGTCCAAAGATGTCCTCCATGGCCACCCTCAAGGGAGGAGTGGACGGACGAGACTAAATCCTTCTGGACTTCTTCAGGGATGTAAAGTCGCTCTCAGCAATAAAGACATCCCTCAGTAAAGGACCAATCTTTTGGCGAGGACTGGCTGAACAGGGGTTCCTCATTTTCCATTTGTTGTAGAGCCGTGATTACCAAAGGGTCAGTGGAGGAGGAGTCTCGGATTTTATCCGAGAGAGCGAGGTTGATGGCACGGACATGGTGGTCGAAGGCTGATGATGGGAGTAATTGTACCTCAGCATTGTCCTCCAAAGTGTCAACGTTGTCTCGGCGAGAGAGTGCGTCTGCCGGTGCCATCTGTAACGAAGTGACAATTTCTCCTCTTATCTTTTTCCTTGATCTTATCTTATCTAATCTTATCAAGCCACGCGTTTATCTAATCTCACAACATATGCTGGACTTGTAACATTCCTTTCTTCTTCTCTCGCGCTCACGGACGCTTATAGTTACATTCATTTCTCACGAGATCTCATCTCGTTCACACATTCATTACCGTATGTCTTCTCTTTTAATCTCCGCT
>JBBPNW010000212.1:416-23879 GCA_038091115.1 Rubroboletus rhodosanguineus
CGAGAGGGTAACGCGGTGGTGTATACCACGCATCCATGTTTGTTACAACGCTCCATACTATACGGTGAAGAGGCACAATAGATATAAAAATCCATTACTTGGTGAACGACCGTATGATTTTCGCAGAGATATGCAAGAAGAAGATGGAGCCAATGAACGCGAGCGAAAGAATGAGGACGACATAAGGGTCGCTGGAAAAACGTTGTCAGCACGCATACCGACGTCGTGTCAGAAAACAACGGCACATACACTCGGAGACCTGGTGAGTCGTCCGTGTAAAGCTTGAGCATCGTCCCCGACGAACCACCTGCACCGGCTGCGCGAGTCGAGTTGGGTTTTGACACTTGTGAACCAGCCGCACGTCGGCTGTAGTCAAAAGAAGTCACACTCAGTGTATTCGCCAGTGACGAATTTACTGCCATTCACATACCGAATCTGAGCACCGGGAGGTCTGGCGACGGCGTTTGCCTTGCCATTCGACGGGCTGCTAGCACGTGTCGAAGCATCTGAGTCGGACTGAATAACACACACAAGTCCGTCAAGGATAAGAAGAACATGAAGCTCGGGGGACACGTACCATGGTTTTCAAGTTGGACAGGTTCAAGTCGAGTGCGCTTCACAAGCCCAAGTGTTGTCGTGGAAGGACTGTGGGAACTCTCACGACGGCAGGCATCCGAAAGAGGTCATCGGGATTTCCTTTTCTGGTTCGGTACTGAGACTGCGCAGGCGACTCAGCCTACCGTGATGCACATTCGTGATCTTTATTATTCGTCAACTCATCAATGTCTCTGGTACGTACCAGACGTCCCCTTTTGGTTGTAAAACGTCCTCATACGTCGCTCCTAGTTGACTGCACTCGTTGCACGAGGCCCCGTCGTGCTTGCCGAATACCAGGAGCCCGGCGCACGAGACTTTACACAAGGCATGGAGTTTCTCCACTCTTCTTTCTGCCCATTCATTTACCACAAAGTCACTTATTGCAGCGACCCAAACTATCTTATCAAAGATACCTCCAAACGACAGTAAACTCACCTATGCCTGGGACCAATACCTATTCCACTACATCTCCGAAGGCGGTTTCGTCTACCTCGTCATGGCAGACGACGCAGCCGGACGGTAAGTTACGCACTCTCCCACCCCCGAATAAACACGTGGGACGCACCAGTCTGATCGTCACGGAGTACAGAAACACGCCGTTTGCATTTCTCGTCGAGTTGCAGCGCAAGGTACGTCGTGCCTGTCCTGTTTGATCCGTCCCACCCTTCACCTGTACCCAATCCGCTACTGACATGGACATCCCATCCCACACAGTTCACCGAACTTCCTTCCTCCTCCTCGGCCGTGTTGATCTCCACGCCGGCGTATGGCTTGCAAGGGTCCTTCTCACCCACGATTGCCTCCCTCATGCACACCTACAACACCTCCCCACCCGTCGACGAAGTCGCCCGCGCCCAAGCAGAACTCAACCATGTCAAAGACATCATGGTCAAAAACGTCGAACAAATTCTCAGTCGTGGCGAACGCATCGAGCTCCTCGTCGACAAGACCGACACCATGGCTACCCAGGCGACCGCCTTCCGACGCGGTGCCCGAACGGTACGACGACAGATGTGGTGGAAGAGTAGCAAGATCATGGCCTTGACGGTGTTGGTCGTCTTGTTGTTGTTGTATATCCTGGTGGCTCAGTTTTGTGGGGCGGCGTTGCAGTGTGCAGCGTGAGCGGTGCTTGATGATGCCTTTTTTTTCTTGATTGAGACTTTTTACTGTAGTATTTTAATGGTCTATGCCGATGTATCCTACACTCCCTTTCATGCATTAGGCTCTGTTGACACTCTGACACGGCGCCCTTGAATAAAAGGGTACCAGTCTCACTAAACACCAAAGATCCTTCAGACACCACACAACATAAGGACAGCTAGTCGTTACATATAAGACATGGAGAAGGGGGTAACCTAGATCGTACACGCACAAAGTCATAAAGAAGGTACATACGCACACGACACCGCTCAGCAGACGATATACGGCAGCCGACAACACAGCGCACGCGGGCCAAAGGGTACAAGGTATCGCGATTACGTCACATACATTACTGGGCCGTGCTCCGAACCGAACGCATTCGGTCGAAGCCAGTTTCCATAAACATGATGCAGAAAGCTAATGAGGAGAAGAGAGAAAGCTTTCCATTGCATTCTAGGATGTCCGGGTGGTTATGAATCATGTGTGGGATGATGATCTTTCGCCGCTGCATCGGCGAAACAGAAAAAAGAAAACAACCGGCGAGGGGGCGATCACACAAACGTCTCGGTAAGGGCATGGTACGTGCCCTTGGTCTTGCCGCCGCCAATGGACCTATGGCGGGTGAGATAATAGGGATCTACCGAGACGTTCGTGGTATCTTTGAGTGAGTTGGAAAGCGAGGACGTTTCGCGCAGACGACGACGTTCTCTCTCCATCCTCTCCTTCTCCATTTGCATGGCAACGTCACTGGCACGCACCAGTGGCTTCCGGTCAGGTGCACCACAAGGATCGTCTGGGTAATGCGCAATCGACGTTGATGAGGACCCGGCAAGTTGCGCGGTAGAAGATGGGCGAGAGGGGGTCACCACACGCGGGGTAGATCGTGGGAGCGTTGGCTCCGGGAAATCCACGCGATGTTGCATGTGTCCGTGAAGTGACGAGGCGGGTCTAGGGCTATCGAGGAGGTCATGGAGCTTTGACACGAGTGGGTGCTTGGCCACCATCTCAGTGGAATCCCGTCGTTTAAGATCCATCATCTCGTGCGCGCAAGCGTCCTTGCTGGGACGGGGGCCTTGTGGTATCGCCATGCGATCAGAAGAATACCGACGGGTGGGAGACGGAGGTCGGCTATTCATGATGACGTCGTCTCGTGGCTTGGAACTGGAGATACATGATAGCCATGGGTCAGCGGTAATTGACATTGCCATGGCGCTCGACTGGCGAGACGGTGGGGTTCGAGGTGGTATGGGTATGGGATCTATTTTGTTCGTTTGCGGTTGAAGGTGTGCAGGGAATGGATACGCCGTCGCGGTGGTGATGCCGGAATCTTCGAGTTCAGACTCTGGCTCGGGCTCCTCTTGGATAGGTGATTTGATCCGCCTTGCCTTTGCCATGTCCTCTCGATCAGAGTCATCGGCAAGAGCCATCAAGGAAGGCGCGGTTGAAACCAAGGGAGCAGCGATCTCTGCAAGAGGTGAGAGATGAAAGTCATATTCGTCATCGATGACTTTGCCTTTGGTCGACTCGACTTGAGACAAAGTCAGGCCATCGCTTTCCGACGATGAACGTTTTGCCTCGTTTCTGTAGAAATACTGAGGCACGACGGCTCGAGATAGAGCCATCGCCCCACTCGAACGAAGTCGATCGAGCTCCTCACGTAAAAGGCGACATTCTTGATTCGCAGACTCCAACTGAAAATGGCCAATGCTTAGGCAGATAACGAAAATATAAATGGATCTACTTACTTGACTACAACCAAGATGTTAGCAATAGATCAGATAGGATAATCCGCGGAATACCCACCCTTTCCAAAAGTTATTCATCTGATCATAATGTTCCCTGAGACTTTTCTCAATAGTAAGGGCTGTTTCTTTCTCATCGCGGCTAGTGCGTTCTAGATCCTCATGTTTGAGCTGGACCGCTTCGAGCTCTGAGGTTAAGCGATCGCGTATTTCATCACGTGCAGCAGTTGTTTCACGTAGTTGTTCTGCTTGGAGGATCTGTTTTCTCTGCGCCTCCAACAGGTTATGTAGCAAGAGGCAACCGACCCTGACGGGGGTATACTGGGGAAAAGACATGTAAGATCGCACGTTCAGGGATGAGAAAGGGGAAAGTAGGGGCACCTGATTACCGGGTAGCGACTTGTAGTACGATCTACACTCATCGATGACCCTCCGAATCTCGTTGACTTTAGCACCCTCCTTGACGATGCGTGCTATGTCGTCGAGAAGACGTTGAGACTCGTTGTCAATCTGTGGTGCTACCACGACGGGATCTTCCGAGGGTGGTTCCAAATCGACGGTCCCTGTGGAGGGATCACGGTCGACGTGGAGCTTTCGAACGTCACGGGGTGAGAACCGCTCGCGACAGAGGGGACACTTGTGCTGCATGAGGTGGTCAAGACATCTAGCACGGGTGCTCAGTCGATAACTCTCGATCGTAACTCGTTGAGTGGGCTCACTTTTGACAAAAGACATGACCACACGTGATGGCATGGGGCACGTTGGCACCACTGGTGTAGCACTCGAGGCAGACGTCGCATGTCGAGTTTGGACCGAGCACGAGCATGATCGAGAGCGAAAGGGACTGGTTAAGGACCCTCGCAGGAGTTGGAAAAGAAGAAGAAACAAAGAGAAGGGCAAGGGATATAAAGAAGGAGGGGCTCTACAGCCTGGCCAAGTGCGCGTGTCGACACGGTACAAGCACCGAGTGTATGGACATTTACAACATCGGAACTCTGACAAGATTATAAGGCAAGCACGAGGCCGCTACTAAGCGACGTGAGATCTTACATACTCGTCACTGGTTGCGGTATGATCAGAAACCGAGTCTGTGGCAGATAAAGCCATTCGAACTCAGTTTCATCCAATTCCCATTCATTTCGGGCTTTCTGGGATAACGGGGGGGATGGCCATGGACCTTGGTCTCGGGAAACCCCTTCCCGTTGGTGGAACCTGGAGGCGTCCACCTTCTCGGCCCGAGCTTATTGTCCTCATGTTCCCAGCATGGGCAGGCCAACCACTGTATCCTCTGTCCCTTGCTGTGCACCGGGTTGTAAACAAACTCGTCCCACTTGCACGTTGTCCGTGACGCTGAACGGGCCCGTGGTTGAGTTAGGACCCGGTTCAAGCAGCCACGCCGGTGTCACCAGGCCTGGTGGGCGGGTGCTGTAGAACGTGCCCATTCTGTCGTCTCTTCTGCGGAACGGCGTCGCTCCCCTCGAAGCATCTCGCTTCCCCTCCCCATTCGACTCCCATTCTACATTCTACATTCGCCCATCCCGGAACTGGTCCATTATTTCTCACAATTGCCCGGATACTTCCGCAGCAAACTTGGCATGACAAGACACAGGTCACACACGTTTTCTCGGTAGCAGAACCTGATTTGAACGCGTTGGACGATCTGATATTCGTCCGGATCTTCCAGAAATGAAATTCTTTGATTCAGGCTTTACTTGGCTTGCATCGCTCTGCGCTTTTGGGGTACCACACGGCTTCAGGTTATAGTAAGTCTCACTGTCGTCCTCTTCTCCCCGTGTCCTTTCCTTTCCCCCCCACAGTCGCCCTCTGTCTGCTTCCAACGCTCCGGACCCATTCCAGTCGGAACATCCCGGTAGCGACGAGATATGAGGCTTATCCCTCCCTAGCGTCTGCCGGTCCCAAGCAGATCATGGAACCAAGTACTCGATCCAATCTTCAGTCGGGTCGCCTTTCCGCGTTCCGGACCCGCCTGATATGAGAGTAGCCGACAAGTTTGTCCCTCCTCTCAGCCCCCCCTCCCCCCCCCTCGACGACCTACAACACCGATGAAAGTTGCGAACCCTCCCGAACAGAAACTCGCTCCTTTTGGATAACAGGCATGGGTGCAATCAGCCCGAGTGACCCGGTCTCACGATCGCTGTGCCATCAAACATTTGCGGCAGCGAGTTAACGCTCGCTCCACACACTCCCATCCCGGGGAGGGGCTTATCTCGGATGATCGAGTAAGAAAAGCAGACACCTCCGCCATCATAGATAGGCACGACCATGAGCACTCCGAGTGGCAAGTGGCGCCCATACGAACCAATGCATTGCAACCGTGCGCCGACTCGAATCACAGTGTCATTTCCGATGCGGTCGTCGGCGTGCGTTTCCCCGACGACTGTTATCTGAGCGCGTGTCCCTTGAGACTGAGTCGGAGAGCGTAAGCGCGTCGGATGTCTTGTCATCGTCTACTACGCTCTATCGATCACCGGGCATGTCAACACGTCTCTTGCGGAGTCTCACCCGTTCTCCCGAAACAGGGGCCCAACGAGCGCAAAGAAGGAAGGAAGGAGAAGAAGAAGACGATTCATAACCCGTCGGAGCAAGAGCTACCCAAGCACACGGACACTTGATCATTGCGGAACGTCCGAACCTTTTGCCCAAATGGTAGCTTGAAAGCAAAGAGATAAATCATATGGACTAGGAAGAACAAAACATGCTTATCGATGATCACGCCACGCATCTTCGAGATCAGGCGGGATAAGCAGTTGGTTCGCACGGGCTGCGTCCCGTCGCAATGCGGCAGTTCTGCCATCAAGGGGTCCTGGTAGCCAATTACACCGAGAGGAGCCCCGTGGTCTCGTTTGTCCCTGATGGTAGCGCATGACGGGGGCTAGAGCCCAACATTTGGAGCATGATGCATGGGCGTCAATTGGAACGTCGAACTGGTGCTGTTCTCATTTCAGGAATACAACTGTACACGGAGATAACTGGTGTATATTAAAACAAACATAATAATACACAAATACCGACAATGCCACAACATGGGGAAGGGAGAAATGCGGAACAGCCGATGAGCGTCTATACTTGATACTTATCGCGAAGCAATCAATGAAAAGAAAGAAAAAGTACAAGTCAGTAGTCGAGAATATCCACGGGGCAAGTTTCTATTCATGCACGATGAGCCCACAATTGTATAATGTTGGGACCACCGACAATCGGTGTAGGTGCAAAGATTTCAGGTCCAGACGGAGCTGAAAACGTATGACCTTGGTAGTCATGCGTAGGAAACGAGGCATCAAAATGCAGAGATAGCGCATTAGTGCCAATGATATCAGAGGCGTTGACAGCCCTGCGGCTGTCAGGGTGCAAAACCTCCGTGATACTTGACTGCGACGCGTGGCGACGCTGGTCCCCCGTCCCTTCACTCCTCCTCGCACGACGCGCTGGACGAGCCCGCGTCGTCTCTGAATAGGACACGGAGCGGAAACGTGGTGTCGTATCCTCCAAGACGTGGCCATTGCGTGAACCTGTGTAGTCTCCTTCATCCTCCCTGATAAGACCCAAGCTCGATACATCCGAATCCGAGCCAGGTAAATTGCCTGTAACGATAGGAGTTTCCGTCTCATCGTCCTCCCTTTCCTCGCCAGCAACGTTATCGCCAAGGTCCTCGCGTCCTACGTACGATTCACCAGCAACACTTCCTGGTCCCCTGACCCCGCCATTGTGAAGTCCGATTAGCAAACCAAGGCTGCCCATGCTACCTCCGCTGATGCTGTCCACGGATAATGTCTGTACCGTTCCCCACGTGGTTTCGCTCCTCGGGCTCTCGTTCTCCCCTGCGAGTGGCACAGCAACCCCGTTCATGGTTCTGCGGCGCCTCGCTGTGCCATCAGAGCCGTTACCCCCATGACGTGATGCGCCTTCAGTCATGGTACGGCGGACACCGAGAACCTGGTCAACCGTCTGCACGGGGACTCTCCGGCCACCACCGTTTTGCGGCATATCAAGGAGGTGCCGATCACCCGACCTCCGAGCCGATCGCTCCATGTCAACCGCCTGAGTCGTATTCCTCCTGGTAAGCCGCCCGGGTCGGCTCACTGGAGTGGCATCTTCATCGGGCGTCGACACTGTCCCTGGCGCAATTGGTTGTGGCACTCCCATCAAACCTAGGCCACCAATTGGCTGGCCAGGGGATTCTTGCACAGGAAACACATGTACCCGATCTGACCGGTCGCTTCCATACGAAGATGGCGCAACACTGGATGGTTCGCTTGCGATCTGATATCCAGAGTCGTAGCCAGAACCGTAGCCTTGGAGGTACGCCTCCGCAGACGCGAGACGCGCACCCACGCCCGAACGTGGGTTCACATCAGAGCCGCCACTGATAACGCCATTCGTACCGTTCGGGCGAACCCTCGAGCGAAGATCTTTAACCTCCCGTTCTTCATCTGACCTTCTTTCTTCGACGAGGGGTTCATGTGCCCAGCTTGGAGCTGGAGAAGGGGTTGGGACGACGCGCCGGGTCTGCGGTGGACCCGCGACGACTTGCGATCTCCCATTCGTGTTTGCATACCTCGCATCAGCAGCACCCGTACGACTAGATTCCGCATGCGGTCTCATTTCTTCTTGAGGATGGTTGATACCGTTGACCTCCTGCGGTGGGGCTCTTCTGCTTCGTTCATCTGCACGTGCAACCTCGGCATGTCGTGCACGTGGAGCGGCCAGTGGTTGGGTAATTGGGGCAGGGAGTACATATTGAGTGTGTGACGTCCCGGAATAGGAGGTGCCAGGAGGATAGCCGTTGGTGATGGCAGCGGTGGTGGTGGACTGTATCCTTGGAGGAGGTGGAGGGTATGGTACTGCAGCCAGGAGAGGATCGGATGTATCCGGGCCCCCACCCGGCCTGGCGAAGGCAGGAAATCGGTCAAGTGGCAATGGTTCAGGTGGTGGTGGGAGGGGATTAGAAGCGTTACGAGAAGGCTGCTGGGGCCCACCACGGAGAGAATCAATCTCGGCATGGAGCCGAGATAACTGAAAAACACGAGTGAGTCGAGCGGTGCCTTGCCCTCGTTCACAATCATCCTGACTCACTTCCCTGTTCTCGAATGGGTCAGCGCCACCTCCTTGCTACATAAAGGGGAGGACGGGTCTTACAACGCATGTTTACTCTGAATCTCGTCGATCCTGCCCAAAAGACTGTCTTCCACCGCGCGAGACGTCTTTGAATCTTGGTGAGCGTTGCGTCGATAGGCTTTCAACTCGCGGCGTGCGCGACGATACTCTGCATACTCTCGTTCATTGCGCTCTTGCAGCGCCTTGTATCGCTGGAGAGCGGCCAAGGCGCTACGCAGTGGTCGGTGCTAACCCGTGGGATATGTGAGACCGTCATCATCACAAGACGGAACAATTCGGATCCAAGGACGCAGGTCAACCCGCCAACATGTGCCCACGCGGCCCAAACGACAGCTCGGGCGCGGTGACCTCGTTCGATAGGAGAACGCATTCACACTCACAGAATCGTCCTCAGCGGGGTTGTTGGAGAGCCATCCTTCGACTTCGGTGACAACCTCGATGATTTCAACATCCGGTACATCCTCAGCGGACACGAGCGCCACACGCTGGAGTAGCTGCGCAGCTTCTTCCTCGATCGTTTCTTCGGCAGCACCGTCAAGCTCGGGTGGACCTGCCACATGTAGTTTTTTGACACGGTCGGACTGGAAGGCTTTTCGGCAGAGTGGACATGCGCTCGGAGAGAGGTTCCGGAGACATCTATCAGAGCGCCAAGCAGTGTGTTAGGAACGATGTGAGGTGTCCCGTAGAGAGTACGCACGTGAGACAGAAAATATGACCGCACGCTATAACGTGGGGTGAATTAGCAGGTTCAGAGGAGATAATGTACGGATCCAGGCAGACATCACAGAGGCTGGCGGGGTGAACCACGAGCATAGCAAATACGAAAACTGAAGAACTGAAACCAGAAACGGCCGTCGAGGCTGATATCACCACATAGCATAAACGTGCAAACAGCGAGGTCGTAGCTCGTCAGGTGTAAGGGTTCCCGCAAACCCTTCTCGCTTAGTCATCGCCCATATTTGGCAGGTCTTCTCGTTCGTCCTGCTCCCCACTCATCTTCCTTATTGTATCCTTTATCACCGCTCCTAGCTTCCTTACGGCACAAGGGGCATCCGGATGAGCAGCAAATAACGACCTGACGAGCCTCATGGTGTTGGCTGGTGGTTCTGGTGGCCGATTGGTGGTGGTTCTAGTGTCCGTGTCCACAGTTGCAGGTGTTCGCACGGATTCTCTGCCGGGGACGGTACTCGCGAGTACTTCCAGTGTTACCTCCGACAAATTATTTGATGTCGGTGAAATAAGACCAGCCAGTATCTTGACAGGCGCTGATAGACGTTTGCATCTTCATACGGATCGAGTAAGAGGTCAAATTTTCTGACGAGACCACCGTTCAAGATTCCCTGTCTACCGAATCAGCGGATCCAGCAACACGACTGATATTAAGACTCGCCTCTAACCAACGAATTGTGCCATTTCCAACGCGATACGCAGTGTCAACGGTGGCAACCACCATTCCCGAACCAACCCCGAAATTCCACCCTCTGTCTCAAGTTAAAGTTTCCTCAGGACCCCGGCTGCTGCTACGAAGTATGGAAGAAACATTTCAACCAACCGTGTGGTCCCGTATCCACCACCGACATGCGTAAACGCTTTGAGTACCATCCGGATGACCATGCCATTCGACAGATCAATGAACTGCGCCTTTGCTTCCTCTTCATTGGGTTTAATCGGGGGTCGCGCAGCGAGCCCGCCAGCGATGTACACAGGAAGACCTGGTGGATAATGAACATTAGTAAGAACGTGATCGTACTCAGCTGTAGGAACGTCTTGCACAGTCGACAAAGCACAAGGATGGTTGCAGTAGATGGTTGGAATGGTTGTACTCGATGGAGAAGTGATTGCACCAGGTAAAGGATAAAGGCAGTCAAGAGCCACATACGATAGTCCGGTATAGTGTAACGATCCGAGATACTTGACAAGCGATTGTGTCATGCTGTGAATTTCTTGACCCTCGTCTGACAAAAGTTCGACTGGGTTGGAGACATGACGTCAAGCATATACCTGGCAGCAAGCTGCAAAGCCGACGTCTGAGATACTTCTACGCGCCTGCCGATACTGTGATCTTCCCCCAAAGCCACTTCTGTCGCTCATATTGTGCTATTGTAAGTGTCCTGTAGAAGCGATTAATCAACCTGCGTTGGTTCGTTCCATGAAAAGTCATACCAATCCAGGGCATTCATCATCATTTCCCTCAGCCGTTCTCCAGTGATTTCCTTCACAACACGTGGGTTGTCGTCATCCTCCAAGGTAAGGTCGGTGAGGAAATCATTAACCCGTATCGGTATTCCGTACCTTTCAGGGAATCCACACGAGAGCAACTGTGGCGAAAGACCACCCGGCTCTGGTACCTGGATTTATCAGTGTACTAGACGATCGCAGCTGAAACGATCATCCAACCTTTCCCTGCTTCTCCTGTCGAATGAGCTGCGACAGCCCTGACATACTCGACAGCGCCCCTTCCTTCACTTGAGCGATGGCAGGTTCCGTATAACTCATCCCCTCTACGAACACCCCGACCATTTCACCCCTCGCCAATGCCACAGGGGTACATATGTTTGAACAGCTCTGCCCGACAGTGTTTTAGTTGCGATGCACGGGGATGCTCCCAGACGACCTCGACAGAGCTAGCTTCGGCAAAAGGGTGCTTGAATAGCGTGGACCTGCGCGGCAGTATATCCATCGTCGGTATGGAATGGTCACCACTTTAGCAAAGGGAAGTGAGCGCGTGGACGAGTTGGCTGAAGACAGAAACCGCGATATCCATTTTTTTCGTTGCGGCCCTGGGCAATGAGCGCGTCGAAACAGGGACCGTGTCTGATAGGGGTAAATCCCTACAAGATAGTCTTGTCCCGTGACGAACACCTCGGAGTAGAAACCCGTCATTGTACAGTCAGATATCTTACGCAAAAATCTATACGCCAGTATGACCTGCATAGTCATTTCTTTGCAAGTGGGATTCAGGAAAAGAGCGCGGTCAAGGCAACACGTGGTATCCCTTACAAGCTCATGTACTTCTCGCCCTCAACCTTGTTGAACACAGAGAAGACGAACGACCGCGGGGCAGGTGTCTCTAGCAACACCTGATGCGCGTCGATCAGCGACATTGATTACGACCAGAGTACATGCAACGACATGCGAGAAAACACGTTTTATCATGGCATTCACATGCGGATAGAAACATAACCACACGACATCACAGACGACGACCACGACGACCACCCTGTCAGAACCGCGATGAGTGGACCCAGGGACGAAGACAGGTATTGCATGGAACGTTACCTTTCTCCTCGTGCAGTCAGTGGGGATCGGCGTCACGTCCTCGATTCTGCCAATACGCATGCCCGAGCGGGCGAGCGCACGAAGTGCGCTTTGTGCACCAGGGCCGGGCGTTTTTGTGCCAGTACCGCCAGTGGCCCGAAGTTTGATGTGAAGTGCAGTGATACCGACTTCACGGCAGCGTGCTGCAACATCCTGAGCAGCCAGCATGGCAGCGTACGGCGAAGACTCGTCGCGATCGGCTTTGACCTTCATTCCACCTTTTGAAACGGTTCAGATGCTGTCCGATCTAATTGGGATGGCGACACGACATACCAGTGACGCGAGAGATGGTTTCCTTGCCCGACAGATCAGTGACATGGACAAAGGTATCGTTGAATGAAGCATAGATGTGGGCAACGCCGAAAACGAGTTCTCCCTCAGCGACTTGAGGACCGAGTGAGACAGCGGTTTCTTCCTTGGCGACCTTTTTCTTGGGAGGCTGTAGACATCCACCCGTCAGCGTCGTCATCCATCATGAAATTTCTACCAAATCGACGGGACACCCAGACAGCCATCTCTCTGCGTATCCCGCCTACCTATGACGTTGAACACGCACCATTTCGACGAGGCTTGAGGCGTATCGGCGTTGACTGACACTGAGTGTGGATGCGGCTACTCAAACTCTCGAGGACGATGTGATGCCAAATAATCGCAAACACACTGCCACTCGGGTGGAGACAAAGATCTTACATAACCGCGAACCCCTAAAATAGCTACCAAGTCACACGGCAGAAAGATCCCACCCCTGATGAAATCTCGAGGGTTCAAATTTACTTCAAACGGGGAGCTGGGAGAATACAGCACGTCGGAGTACCACCATCTATACAGTCTCTGGCCTGCTGTGGCCAAGGTTTCGCCATCTATCAGTCCAGTCTGACATCTATCGCAGGGCTGCCACTCGCTAACGTACAGCTAGCCTTTCACATCGATAAAGCAATGCAGGAGCACCAACCAGATACTTGCTATTTTTTGAAAGTTATGAACAGATTCCAGTCTCACGCCATACCACCAATTCATTGGCCCTGCCACTCAAGCTGGTCCGCCCGGCACCTACCAATTGGGCAGATGACACCCGATCTGCGAAAATCTCAGTATCAATGGCATGTATTGAGTGACATGTAGATATCTCCTGCTAATAAGAAACAGAACACAATTTCATGAATCATTGGGGCAAGTTCACACAGTCTGTCGACTATTAGCGCTTTAGTACTGGTGCCGATACGGATTTGTGCACCTTTGCTGGCCTACTGATGCCTAGTTACAGATAAAAGGATTCCGAAGCAACCTTATCTCCACATCCACACCTCTCTATCATGTCGACCGCTCAGTGCTCTGCTATCACTAAAGCTTTGACCGCCAAAGGTATGTGCTCGTCGCATCGTACTCACCGCGTACGGATCCTGAATTCAACCTCTGATAGGGTACACCAGTGACCAGCTCGCAACTCAGGTCGGCGGGAACCCACAGCGTATCAGTGCCAGTACGTGACCTTGACGATCGAGCACATCGATCGTCACTCATTCACATTCCTCTCGCGGTGTCTTTCTTTTCCTTTTCTTTTTTCTTTTCCTCCTGCCTCTAGTCTTGTCGGGTGCAGCCAAGCCCACTCAGCAAGAATTCAGCTCGATCGCTGCAGCGCTCGGCCTCTCGAACCCCGTCAGTAACAAATCCCATCCTACCCCTTCCGATCATACACTCATCCTGCGATGGTTTCTTTACAGCCCGCCCACGCGGCCAAGGTGACTGTCTAAGGGACGAAGGGGTGCCATGCGACAAGATTTGCGCTCCGCTCAATGCCCAGGGGATGAAAGGACTCGAAAGTCGATGCTGTACAGCTATTTGTAGTATCATGTATCGTGACATGGAACGTGTCTAACATGTAGCCGCGAACGTCGACGGTTTGACATCACATTATCCATCCTATGGGGGAACGTCGTGGCTGGTTAGAGTCCTATCGCTGATGGACTTGGACTGTCGCTTTACCGAGGTCGCTGCCTTGGCTTGAACGAACCCTGAGCTTGACCAGCCGAATCGTGTTCGACAATCCTTGTAAACTCCGGGACAGTATCCCTTTCGTCTCCGCGGCCATCCGGCGAGTGCAGACGCCACGACCACCTCAGGCTATCGCACCTACACTCAACCGGCCAAACCCCACATCAACACAATCAAACGTCACCCTCGAATCCTGAACACGAACCCCGAGACGTAGTATCACGCCAAGTCCTAAACGATGACGCGAGCATGATTCGACAGGAAATCCCGCGCACAAAAGTGGCTCGGCGACCCTACCGACACGCTGCAACGACGAGGCGTGTCAGGTTCCATCGGAAGGGTACGGGATATATACTTGCGAACCCTCGCGCGGAAATGACGCAACGACGCCGCCCGTCATCTCCGCCTCGTTGGCTACACATCTACATGTGCATCGCCTGGGTTTTATGCGCGACAACCCGATCATGAGAGACATGCACAGGCTTGTAGGTTCGTCCTGATGTTCGCGAGGAAGGAAAGAAATGAGAAAAGGGTATCGTCAGAAATGAAGTACCGCATTCCAGGACTATGATATTGCGATCATAACACGTCCCGCGAGCCTCCCGGACCTGAGTCCGAGGAACGACTGCTGACAGTACATAACCGAAAGTCAAACTGAAGCGAGCGTCGCG
The DNA here is from genome assembly GCA_038091115.1 of Rubroboletus rhodosanguineus. Classification (NCBI taxonomy): domain Eukaryota; kingdom Fungi; phylum Basidiomycota; class Agaricomycetes; order Boletales; family Boletaceae; genus Rubroboletus; species Rubroboletus rhodosanguineus. Next base: position 15,013 of record JBBPNW010000212.1, read on the forward strand.
GTGACATCCCGAGCGTATTATAAAATTAATACCGTCGTGCCAATATCGCGCTGTATCCGCGATCAACCGCTCCACCCCCACCGTGATCAATAATACCGACTCTATACTGGCTGGTTATGACTTTTGCCATCTGCTTATCACCACTTGTGGTCAAGGATGGACACCGTACTTGGATAAAGGGTCACCGCGAAGACGGACAAGCGATAGAAGACGTTACGTCAATCAAATCACTCGTCCTGGAGCCTCGAGGCAGGGCTACGCCTCGCTGTCAGGGCCCGAGACACAGGATAGATAGGATAGCCGTATCGATACGGACAAGATCTCGAGGTGGAAGGAAACACGCACGGAGCGGTTCGATTGAACACATCCATGTTCGATAACACGGCACTCCAATCGATCGGCCTGTGCGGCGAAATCAGGAAACCCTCCAATGACTTCAGTGGAAAACCCACATCTGCCCGTGGACGTCCAAAAGGAAAGCGCCGTTTTCTAATGTCACTCCCGTACGCAGTATGCGCCAGAAAACACGTGTGATCAACGTTGCGCCATGCCAGTCTCAGCTCCATCCCGTCCACGAAAAAAGCACAACTATGTGCCATCACGACCAGGGCTGCCTTATCTCGTCCAGCCACGTCCGCGTACGTTACGTCCGTGTTCCACGTTCTGAAAACTCGAATACTGTCCTTCCATCCTGCCAAGTTCACATTCCTGAACCGGGCCTAAACCTGAAATAATGGCGGTTGACGTGTCCATTTCGTTCGACTGAAATGGACAACCATGCGGACACCGTGAAAACAGTGTCGCCATTATTGTCTCCATTGTGGTGCACATTTACATTCTAGCACGCCATGACGAGAGAATACACGGTTCGGCGCGCGATACTTGTGCGGTTCCGGATGAATAATTAGAACATACGCCATCTTGGACGGGATTGTCATGCTGTGCGCATGTAAAGTGATGGAGACTACTTTGCCGCAAACATTTCGTCATGTTCAGGGCTGTACTGGTGTCGCATATTGGTAACGGTGATGTAGATCAGGACGAGAAAGTGGGATATCAGGAACGCGTTACAGGAGTATGTCGGCAGTGAGAAGGGCATCTGAGCACTCACCAATCTGAAAATTCCGGATCCATGTCTACGATGATCCGCCCAAAGACACGAGATCCGAGTGACAGTGCAAAATGTAAACACTGTCATTGGTCTAAAAGTGTTCGTAACCAGAATCATTTACCAAAGTCGTTAATATCCGTAAGAATGCAGAAATCTACAAGTCTGCAAAACAAGTGATCGTGAATGGATCATAAAATGTGGATGTGACGAGTCAAGAAAGTAGGGGAAATGCAATGCTACAGGAATATGAGACTGCTGGACCAACAGCGCGAGAAACGCTCTCCTTGGCGATGTGGAAGGTCAAAAGTAATAAGTAACAGAAAATTGCGAACGAGATGTGGCTGAGAAATCCATCCGACAGCCAAGACGAGAAGAGAAGGAGATAATATACGATACAGTTGAAAGGATGGATTAACGCAAGGAGGAGCAGAGACAAAAAGATGAGAGACTAGACACCAGAGATGAGAAACGAGGATCAGCGAGATGAGGAATTAGAGAGGCGAAAAAGAGACCAGGTACTAGACAGAAACAGCAGGCGGATCAAGACGAGACTGAAGATACCAATAAGAGAAGTATTAGGATAGTAGTCCAGAGACTGCTGGACCGAAATCCGGAGAAAAACCAAAAAGTCTATGCGCCGATGCGGAGGTATCAAGCTGCATTGGAACCTGATGAGCGGGAGCGGGTAGCCGGCGTTGCGTATGGATAATTGATTGTTTTGCCGTTGGGAGGGCTGTACGCAACATCAGGGTTAGGCATCCAACGCTCGTGGATCACTTCTCTATCTGATTCGTCAGAATAGGAGCGGATAATTTTTTGGGGAGAAGTAGTGGACATGGGCATAGTCCGAGGTTTGGAGGGCGGCACAGGAGAAGTAGGGCGGAGGTTAGAGGACCGGAGGGGTGTCTCGTGACGGACAGCAGGAGTCATCGTTCGTGCAGGGGTGACAGGTCTAGAGCCAGGAGAAACAGAGGTGCTACGCATGTGGTGAGAAGTAAAGCGGGACACTGGCGTAGGGGTGGAAGGTGGCATAGGTGGCATAGGGGGAGCAACACCATATAGTGATGCGCCTGACGAAGAAACGGACTGACGACGACCCTCACTGAGGATGGTAGGGGCTGCAGAAGAGGAGCGAGTAGGTGAAATCGAGCGCGTGGCGGATTTGAGCGCCATGCGACTAATCTCTGCGCGCAGAGATTGACATTCTTGTACTTTTTGGGTATAAAGGGTTTGCTATGCGAGTCAACGTTAGGGACAAAAAAAATCATCCACTGAAATGAGCCATTTACCTGTCTATAGGAAAGGTCAGATCATGAAGTGAAAGGACAGGATGGGAACGTACTGTTTAAGCTCAGCTTCCAACTTTGTCATGGTTAGATCCATGTCGTCTAGCTTCCCTTTGAGAGTGGCCTCGACGGATTTGGCCATTTTTGTTACTTCGGAATGAGCGAAGTGGTTCACGAGGATGGCTCTGAGTAGCGCAGCACTCAAAGCGAGAGAAGAAACCTGTGACATGAGTCATATCAGAAAAAAATTTCCGCAGCTGGGTAGAGGGGACGGAGCCGGACAGACCTGGTCATCTTGTTGTTTTTCGTCATGTGTCAACCACTCTTGGAGTTCTTTGTGAAGAGTGGAGACCTCCTCGACTGAACATTTTTTTGCGGCCACGGCGGCGACTCGATCCTCGAGACGGCGAGCCTCGGCACGTGTGCGCGAGAAGCCAGGCTCGACGATCGGGAAACGAGGTAGCTGGTGTGAGGAAGTATCTAGGGCCTCTTGCATACCACCCCGCCGCCTTGGGGTGGCATATCCGCTTGCAGAGAAGTCAATACGGATAAGACGGACATCGTCACTGGTGAATTGTTCGCGGCAGAAAGGACAGGAGGGTTTGAGGCGAGGTAATGTCTTTTCTACGATCTTGTGGCAGCAAGTAGAACATAGGACATGGCCTGGGATGTGGCATGGGGGTCAGAAATTTTTCATGGTGGGGGAGGGGAGATGATCACTTACCGCAAGGGATGGAATGCGGGATGGAATGCGGGCCGTACTCTTCTGCGCACACGTCGCAGACCGAACCAGGACTAAGCGTCAGCATGAGGGTCAAGACGATGAAACCCTTGCCAGGTTTGCTAGAAAGAAATGTATGACAAGGGATATCGCTCGACGGGATGGTGGAGGATAAATAGCATGAGGAAAAAATCAGAGTGGCGGACTTGCCAAACTTTAATCAAAGTTGGGCTGGACCAAACAAATGGCACTGCCAAAGTCACAACTCCGAGCGATTCATAATATCCTCGTTCGTATCACAAATCGAGTTCCCTTTTTTTCTTTCTCCTCGTGCAAGCATGTTCGAGATCTGTCTGTAAAGTTCGAGATATTTTATTATTCATTCTTTATTATTTTATTTTATTTTATTTTATTTATCTCTGAATAAATAGTACTATTTCAGGGTTAGGGCTGAGGGTACGTTGAGAGCGACGCACAGCCCGTCTCCCACCGTCGCCGCCGCCGAGCGCACGCCGCGTGTTTTATCCTACGCACATTTCTCGCACCGCCATTCCCTCGTCCTCCCACACGTTAATCAGTGTATTATACCGTGAACACGGGGTCAACCCGATAGCCCATCCTGGTCAGTCATCAGAGATGGCGATGTTGATTATCTGTTCTCGACCTTTGTCTCGTTATCTTGCGCATTATTACGAACGAGGAACTCAATGCGACCCCTTTCTCCCTTTTTCGTTTCATTTCCTCTCGGCTACACCTTTCTCGCAGTGCCTCTGCGTTCTAGAATACAGACGACCCGTTATCGATAATCCGATCGGTGGTGTGGACGCGCTGGACGTCCCCGTGCCGAGGGACACGTTGGACCTGAACCCGTCCCAGTAAGTGATTTGAATCTGATCACACTTGATGCAGATGAGGGGCTATCTCCGGTTGGCTCTACACGGACCCACTAACACTGTCTATTGGTACGCCAACGGTCCTGACACCGGCCCGTCCACTCTTTCGGGACACTCGAGACGCTTACAGAACTCGTGTCAACCTCGAGCCGTGCCTGACACATGTCCCACAATGTTCTCCTGCGAAAGTACGAGTGTGTACGGTCCACGACCTCTCTCCGCGTCGTGCGATTTAACGTTGGGTAGGCGATCTAGGTGTCACGGCTTATCTGTTCATATGGATGTACCCGACCATGCGCGTTCGCCTCGGTGTCGACGATCCAACACAGCCCATCTTATTTCCCGTGAGGATCGTTTCATCCTTGGCCAAGCTTACGAGACACATGCCGTCTTGTTTAAACGCGCACTCCTTGCAGCACTTTTTTTTATCACACATTCTCCCATAGATAAAAGGTGATAGAGCTGCCATCTGTCACAGGACTCCAACATCTCTTCGTCTTCTCGGTCCAAAATTGACACCCTGAGGCGTTAGGCCATACACGAGGTTCGTGAGATGTGGCTCATGGACATGAAAAACACTTCCCCGCAACACGCTGTTTTCATTTACGGCCAACATCCCAAACCATCTGATGGATCTCGTTTCTTTGGTCGTTTCGGTATAGTACACATACATGAATGGATATCACCCAACACCCAATCCCTGATCCATTGAAAAACATCCCGATTCGGGAACAAGAACCACCGGTGGTGTGATGCTCCCACCTGATGAGCTACGCCTCCGATTCCATCGAAGCCAGTAGCACTATGAACTCCGGACGATGTTCTCGATCTCGAGTTGGACACGGACACATGCAGCTTTGCCTTCAGGGGTCTGACCTCCCAAGAGGGTGTTACTTTTACCCCCAATTCCTACTGTGGCAGCTTCATACAGGAGCTCCAGGAGCTTGACCCACTGTTTCCCCCATATATGCTTCGCCTCCATTCCACCCACATCGAGCGCAGCTGTATAGTTCGATCAGTCATGAGGACGGTGTCTCCAAATGCGCATACCATATAAGAGCTGCGCGGCGACCGCGGTGGAGAGTAACCGCTCGTCGTTCATCATCCAAGCGAAATATGTCCAATACCTGGGTAATCGAAACATGCTATCAAGTGGTTTCCCAACAGGGGCGGTCATGACGAGAAAGTACACGCGCATCATCCCAGAGATGCGTGTCACATACTCTCCCATAGACTCTTGCTCGCCGCTGCTCGTGCGGTATCCCATGGCCTTCGTGCGCGTTGCCTCCACCCATGCAATGCCATCGGCATCGGCCGACGGGATGACACTAGGCACCGGCCATCCGCCGGATCGCTGCACGAGCTTCGCGAAAAAGATGTCGGTGAAGGCGGGTAACCTCTCTAAAAGGTTCGCGGTGACGAGCGCCAGCGGGATGGCGCTCTTCTTCTCTGCCGTCACTTCCGTCTCCGCTTGTAGCAATATTGCCTTTGCCAAGGAGGAAAGTGACGCGAGATACAGAGACTCCGGGAGACCCTGCTGTGGACGGACAAGCTCAAAGATTTGGCCGGTCTAGTGAGATGTTCGTAAGTGATACCCTACAATGAAAGAAATTTCTCACTATCCGCGAGATAGTGGCCGAGTCCTGTGTTAGTTGGCCTATCTTTGGCGTGATTTGTCTCCGAATACCACTCCATCGTGGCTTCAACATCTTGTCACCCTTGACGGTCTTCATCGGACCAGCTTTAAGGTTCTATGCCATTTCCCCTTAGATCCCACAGCAATGTCCGTCCGGAGTACTGCTTACCTTCAGCGTCTGTCGGGCACGAGCCCAGTCTTCCTCGGGTAGAGTCATGCCGAGGGCATTTCTCCTCTTTTCTGCCGCTGCCAACGACGCACGTTTTTCCCGTTCGGCCTCGTCCCTGGCTCGTTGCGCTGCTTCTTCTGCCTCTTTCTGCCTCTGCCTCTGTTCTTCTTCCTGTCGCTTCTTTTCCTCCTCGGCCAATCGTTTCTCCTCCTCTAGTTTCCTCTGACGCTCTTCCTCCTCCCGTTTCCTCCTCTCTATTTCCAACTTCTTTCGATGATTGTCTTCTTCTATCCGTATGACTCGTTCTATGCGTTCCTGTTGTACTTTGTCCTGCTCGCTCCACTGTACCATGAGTTGATTTAGGTCTGCTTGCTGCTTCAACTTGAGGGTCGATAGCAGCTTCTGCACTTCTGCCATCTGTTGATCGTGTTTCGCAGAGAGCATCTGCAAGTCCTGATCCCTGTTCCTCGCGCGCTGTTCGCGCGTCTCGAGAAGGATCTCTGCTTGTTCTTTACGGGCAGTGCGCTGTCAAGATCACATCATCAGTCGTGGCATTCCAACAAGAGCGGGAGGTTGTTGGGAAACACGCACCAATGCGTCTTTACGCGCCTGTTTCTCCCATTCTTCATAAGGATCGTGATGTCGGGTTCGAAGTCGAATGGCAGCGACTGTGTCTTCGACGTGTCGCCGTTCCGCTGGACTGCGCGGTTCTCGTCTCGCGCTGTGTGTTATGTGCACGTGGCACCCAAAGTGAGGAGGGTGAGCACGAGGGATGGGATACTGGCATAGGACAGAGAGTGACTCACGCGGCGGATACGACGAGCGGCTCTCCATCCGAATCGAAATAGACAGAGTCGGAGAGAGGGGGTGAACTTGGGGTGTGGTCGACATCACTGACAGGCTCTTCAGGTTCGCTCTCAGAGTCTGCGGGGAGACCAAAGCCAGAAGTTCGCCGGGCGTAGCTGGGAGGTCGCGAGCGGTGGTATACTTGGAGGCAGAGACGCGACGAGGATGGGGACTTACCGACGACGCACCGGAGATGGGGACGGGGATCTTGGTAGACCGTAGCGCATTGCAGTGATGTAGCGTTTGGTGGTCTGAAACGTGCCGACGCGGTACAAGAATCTGTTATTTGGGACCAAAAGTTACTGTATTTGGTATGTTTTGTTTACTTTTTTACTTTGACTCGTCTCTCATGAGTTGAACTTGCTAGCCTTCTCCATTCTGACTTCTTGACTCGCCGTCGTCTTGATGGACCCCCGTCACGGTCTGCGCTATGGTCCTGCAGAAACCAGCCATTTCCCGAGGCGGTGCTACCTGGGATCAATCATTTTCCCACTGCGTTCGTGATCGGTAATAGTAGAATCTTCTATCAAACACTCTGGGAGGCAGTGGCTTGCCAGCTCTGTCTTCGCTGTACCACGTTCTTGCCGATCTCCCAGGATCATCTTCTCCCGAGTCGCCAGTGTGCATGCTACTCTCACTTACAGGCTCAGCAAAGTTACCGCTGCCGAAATTCTCATTCTCGAGCCCACTGCGGAGTACCTTATCCCGTATATCTATACGTTGAATCGCAATACGGGGGTACAAGACCCTCGGGGAGGCACGATCGTCATCTTCGAGAATGTCAACCGCCAACTCTTTTTGCGCAACTAGGCCTATACCAGTCTACCACTGGCGTGAAGGTGTTCGAGAGAACAGAGTGTTTAGGAGGTTGTGGTTTTGTTTGGTGGAACCAACACCAAGTCCCAGGTTAGATTACTGTATCGGTATGTGATCCACTTGATCCACGAACTCATTTTACACGCCCGCGAAGATGGCCCGGTGTGTCAGTGCATATTCATCTGAAAACCGGTTTCTGAGTTCTATCTGCTCGCCCTTGCTCAATCCTACGCGTCCCTTCCAATGCGATAGGTGCCGATAGTGAGTGTTTCACGCTTTTACCTCCATGGAAATCTCTCAATTCGCTTGCACACATGTCAACATCTTCGCTGCCTATTGAGCCCACCCTCGCGCAGTCCGCCGTTATATTTATCATTGTCGTCTTACCCAATGGTCAGGAATCCCGGGCAAAGTTGAGAATTCTTCTTGGGTCGGTGCCCGCCATGACTTATGTTCGTATACCCAATCCCTTTATGTCACGAGTGTCAGCCACAGATCCCAATCTGACCAACCAAGGCAGGGAACATGCATTGGTGATGCGAAAAAGAGAGGGCTAAGATCAATTCCCGGAATCCATATTATTCACGAGCCACGGCGCATAGCCATGTTGACCTGTTTCATGGAAACATCCAGCCTTTCATCGAAGCTGTAATACTCAGAGCTCGTCAGCCCTGTTCTGAAACTGGGTAAGTGTTATTCCCTATGAAACAAAACCTCGTACGCGTTGCAGCCAGCGTTGGACGTTTAAACCCCACCACTACCGTGGCAGGGACAAGGAAACAATCACTTTGTTCTCGTTTCGAGCGTGTAGCGATCGTTCACGATGGTCAACTTCACGATTCTCGCTGGCGGTTATACGGCCACTATTTTGTCCTATCTCTTCAATACCGATGACAACACCATGACCTACCTCAATCCGTCCTGGATCATTTCTCACCCGACGAACAGGAGTATATTGTAGTACGTGTCTCGTGTCTCTCACCCGTGATTCAATCCGAATAGTTCCGTCTAGCGCGACCAACCAGAACTCAGACGGAGCTGTACAATCTTTCACCGTTGGATTCGAGGGCGCCACTACACTTGTGGATACAGTCAGCTCTGGCGGAATATCCCGTTTACTGTGCTGGTTTATCCACAGGGCAAGTTGCAGTCGCCAACGTATGCACCATCATGACCCCGTATGACCACCCTGCTGACCACTGTTCAGTATGGCTCTGGTACAGCGTATGTCATTCCCACTGAGGGTGACCACCTGCATTTCTCAAATGACTCGGACATCTGGACATTCCCCGTGCCTACCACTGGTACCCAGGGTACCTCGGTACCTCACATGACCTGCCAATATGGTTCTGAACTCTTCATTCCCGACAAGGTCAGCTAGCCTTCGCG
>JBBPNW010000213.1:0-23876 GCA_038091115.1 Rubroboletus rhodosanguineus
CTCTTACTCACGAATCGCGCATCCCGGGGCAATCGTTTTCGTTGTTTAGATCGCGGTCGGAATCGAACATATCGATGATATTGTCGCGGATTTCGAGCAGGCGTTGGAGACTGTGCCTTGATGATGGGCAGCGTGTATGGAGTAGTGACACGGTTGTATTGGGCGCGTCTGTACGATACTTGATATGATCAACTTGACGAGGAAATCAGAACTTGGACGAGCAGTGGCAGTGAACGGCCCGCAATTATGTAATTAATTTCAGTACGACGACTATGTTGCGACATTGCGAATCAGCAGACCAACGCCTTCGTGAATAATGGCGTGATCATATGCCATCCAGCGGAACGGAAGACGCCACCAAACATGACATTTATATCCACCCGGTCTTATCCACCTGCCCTTGTCCCCTCTTATCGTGAACTTCCAAGCGCCCGACTGTGATGGCCGATCCCAACAGGTGAGTGTTCAAGCTGCACTGGGTCTGTGGTAGAACAGGCAAACTGATCAAGCATCTCGACCAGACCACTCGAATTCGAAACCCTGCAGCTCCATGCTGGTCAGGTTCCCGATCCCACCACCAAGGCGCGCGCCGTTCCTATCTATGCCTCGACCAGCTTTGTCTTTAACGATTCCGCGGTAAGTTTGCATCGTGTTCTTCCGTTTTGGAGACGATCGGGCACTCGGACGATTGTTGATTGTTCACTCCCAGCACGGCGCCGATCTCTTTGGTTTGAGGTGAGTAGAACCTATCGATCACGCGGGTCTTGTTTTGTTTCGGAAGGTGCCCGTGTTCTGCAAGTTGTTAGGCTGACTGTCCCCGCAGAACGTTCGGTCACATCTACTCCCGCATCGGCAATCCCACCGTCGTACGTCTATCTATACATACTCCCCACCTAGCGTCCCGTGTGACATGTCTTTCTTTTTCTGTCTTTGTAGGACGTCTTTGAGAGCCGGATCGCAGCGCTCGAGGGTGGGGCGGCTGCAGTAGCGACGGCGTCCGGTCAATCTGCGCAGTTCCTGGCCATTTCTACGATCGCAAATTCGGGAGATAACATCGTGTCGACGTAAGTCCCTCATTCACGCCTTGATCGTCCACGCGCCGCCAACGCTTCTCAATACATCGGTGTGTGCTAGGTCATACCTCTATGGCGGGGTACGCACCTAATTTCGCCTGCCTCGATCTGACTCCTCCTGATCTGTCCCTCGGTTAGACATACAATCAATTCAAAGGTTTGAATCATCCGTCCGTCCGAGACACGTTCTTATAAATACTCCACAGTGACGTTCAAGAAATATGGCATCGGCGTCAAGTTCGTCAACGGAGACGATCCCAAGGACTTTGAAGCCGCCATTGACGAGAAAACGAAAGCGATCTATGTCGAGAGTATCGGTAACCCCAAATACAACGTTGCCTCGATACCAGAACTCGCCAAGGTAGGCAGACTTGTACTAATCTGGGAACGTCCGTTGGACATGATACCCTGTGGCGGTATTAGATTGCCCACGACAACGGCATCCCGTTGATTGTCGACAATACCTTTGGAATGGGAGGATACCTCATCCGGCCAATCTCCCTTGGCGCGGATATCGTCTGTCAGTCAACCCGTCGTTGGGGTATTTGCATCTCCCTAACGTTTCTGCAGTACACAGCGCCACCAAATGGATCGGAGGCCACGGAACGACTATCGCAGGTGTCGTCATTGACTCTGGTATGTATATTCTTTGACCTATTGGCGACTCGACTGACTCTCAGGACAGGAAAGTTTGACTGGACCCGTAGTGGCAAATTCCCTTCGTTCACGTCTCCTTCGGAGGGTTATCACGGACTGGTCTTCAGCGAAACGTTTGGAGCGATTGCGTTTGCGGTGAAGCTTCGCGTAGAACTCTTGCGCGATATCGGGCCCGCGCTGAACCCCTTTGGAGCCTTCTTGCTCATTCAAGGTCTCGAGACACTCAGCCTGCGTAGTCAGAGACACTGCGACAACGCGTTAGCGCTAGCGATGTATGTCACCTTTTTTATTCTTCTCTCCTACGTCCATCCAGGCGTTTCAACTTACTCAAATGACCCACACCTCCAGCTGGCTCGAAAAGCACCCCAAAGTCGCATGGGTTTCGTATCTAGGCCTCGAGACACACAGTTCACATGCACTCGCCAAGAAACTGCTCCGGCCCAATGCGTACGGCGGGGTGTTGAGCGTTGGTGTCAAGGGCGACCATAGCGTTGCGAGCAAGGTTGTGGACGGGCTCCGACTTGCGAGCCACCTCGCCAACGTTGGCGATGCCAAGACGCTCGTCATCCATCCTTGGACGACGACGCACGAACAATTGTCCGAGGAAGAGAGGCGGGCGACGGGCGTGACGCCAGATCTGATTCGGGTGCGTATCGTTTACTCGTGGCGGGTACCGAGATCTGACGTGTAATCCACACACACCACTGGCATTGCCGGATGCAGGTCGCGGTCGGAATCGAGCACATCAACGATATCATCGCGGACTTTGAGCAGGCGCTGAATACTGTGCCCTGATCTTATGTGTTCGTTCGAATTCTGGAACAGGTTTAAAATTTGATGTACATAAAGGCATGTTGTAGGAGGGGTTCAACACCCTGTCCCACGTCCAGGATACCATTATTGATTCCCTTGTTGTAACATGTACTGCTCCTCATTATACATGCGTCGACGGATGAGTATTTCCCTGGGACGACGATGAAAGCGGGGTTCCACCACTAGTTTTCGTGAAAATGACGTGGTTCTGATATAGCAAACCCGAGTTTAGGCACCCGCTCTCTTTAGTGCCAAGGTGGAGATCTCGACTTGAGAAGCAAAACGAGCAATTGACATGTATTGTCACGTCTCCTCGGTAGTTTGACAAGCACTACCTCACCCATGACCAGGCTTGGAACACCTCCGTGGCCAGCTGCTGGCCGCCGCCGATGGATACCCTCCAGATAGACGTGCCCAGGTCCGCAGGCGGTTTTGAGGCTGCCTTGGTACACGACTTTCCCGCGGGCTCGTCAAGGACTCGGGAGAGGGCACAAGTGTAGCAGCACGCATCTGAATATGGAAAAAGGAATGGAAACGGGGTGGATCTCGACGACTCTCCAATGCGCCTATCACGGTAGACAGGCAGAAACTTGCATACAAGAATGTATTTCCCGTGACGTTTGGCCGTTGGGGTACGTGTTGGTTTGCGTTTGAAGCAGAGGGGTGCGTTCGGTACCGATATGTTCCTGAGGAATACGAGATAGGTTGCGTGGATCATGATACATGAGCGGGGCCACGGTGGTGAGTTGATTTATGCGAGCTGTTTGAAAGTGCCTCACCTGCATGAGTACCATGTCCTTGCTGACGCATTGGTGATCCTGTAAAATGACACTGAATGATTCGAATAATCAAATTCACCACCGAGAAATTGGTCAAGACTCGCAATTGTCGGAGTCCTTTATCCACTATTTACATAAGATCGAGGGGCGGGCTGCCAGCCTCCAAGGACATAAAGGTCTCCCTGTCCGTGTGATGAATGCAAAGAATTATTCGTGTCAACTTGTACATACATGGTCCTTTGCGAGTACATTGTTTTGAGAATACAACCTGTTCCAGAAAAACACATCCATGGGGTACGTCAGTTTCAGTAGCAGCGCACGCGGAAAATGTGTACGCACCGCAAGGTAGATCCACTAGGCACCAATGTATATGTAGAGGATCCGTTGATCCCAGGGTATATGCTATCGAGTGAATACTCCTCAAAGTCTTGTGCAACGCCAGAGCTGCCCGAGTGCGATCAAGGTGACCAGACTCGTCCAGGATATTATCATAAAACCTCGACGTAATCTTGTTTGTGTGTGCATCATCGACAGCCTACACCGTCCCAATGAACGAACGGAATCCGGCGAACGGCATCGCCGCAGCAAGATAGATGACTTCACTCTCCTCGTCTCCAGCAGTCGTATGACAAGCAGACAGATACGCAAACTTGGCGTTCTGCAAGTCATATTGAATGATGTCTTCAATCTTCAATATTCAATAGTCCGTCACCCAATGCAAACCCGGACTCGAACGGATCCTTCCGATTAGGGATCCCATGACAGGCGAGGTGAGCAAAGTCGTTCTTGTTCAATTTTTCACCCACTTTGGCAATACTTGCATCCCGATTTTGAATGCAAGTAAGTGTTGCGACAGGCCCGATACGCTGTGATATGCTGGACAACTCAGTGTTCTCTGTCCCGGAGCCTGCGCCTGCCCTACGATCAAAAAACGATGTTGTTCCATGGGTGGATCCAATAGACTTTTCTGTCGAGCACAAATAAGGGCTGTCAATGTTGGTGTATAGGAAGAAATATAGAGATCCGAGAGCATCGGTTGGCCCTTCCGAAACGGGCCGGCAGCGGGGCACCACCAGATGCGTGATTGACGGGGACACGACTGCGGAAGGATTTTCACAATCGGGGAAACGACTACGTCCCAGAGCTCTCGTAGAAACACCAAAATTGCCCTTGTCATACCCATAGACTTGGAACGGTGGATCAGGGAACGAAGTTGCAACGATGTTCGGAGACGGCTTTCCTGATATGGAGAACAACACGGGCAGGATCTTGGTCGGATAAAAGCATCAGTGCATCGCAGCTGTATTAGCTGGCATTAACAATGATCACTGGTCCACTGGCAGTTGCGACTCAGAGATCTGAGAAGCGCGGGGGACTGGAGGAACGAGACAGGCCAGGCAAGTTGCGAATATCAGTGATGATACCCTACTATTGGGTGTTGAGACGCCACGCTCGATCATGCTGAGAGTCGGCGTTGGGAGGGGCACCAAACACACTGCGGGGGGAGGAAGCTACCTGGGTGAACTTGTCTGCCAGTTTTTTGCCTGTGTCGCAGGATGCTACCACATCGCCAAGAGGAGAGCGAAGGCGAGTCAACTGACTCCCAAAGACACCACGACCTTGTTCAAGGAGCTCGATTGCGTTAGTAGGATCGCCATAGCGAAGACGGGCGGAAAACGCATCGATTGACAGGTGCGTGATGAGCTGTGTGAGTAGTGTAAGATTCTGAGGGAGAGACGGTAGAGTGGCAAAATGGTGAACACTGAGGCGCAAAAATGTTTGGTAAGCCAAAATCATGGTACTGTGTTTGCACTCCTCAGCTGCCAGGATCCATTGTTAGGCACATTCGAGAGCATCAGAAAATACCGACTGGGAGGGGTCGAAGAGTTGGGAATATAGATTGAATGTTTCCTGGAGGTTGCTCATATCATGCATAGGTGAGTTCTTGAATCGAGTATGAAGGGAAAGGGCAAGGTTGCCCAAGAACAAAGCCTGATGAGGGTGTCCCCGTGGACAAAGTTCCAATGCACTGCCTTGAAGCGCAATTGCCCTCTCGAGGTCAGACGGCCTTCCAAGATGGTTGAAACGGATATATAGGTAATGCGCGATGTTGTCCAGTGAAGAGGCTCGAAGAGGATGCCCTTGTGGGCGAAGTTCCAATGCACTGCATTGGAGGGCAGGCGCCTCGTCAAGGTCAGACAGCCATCCCAGCTGCTTGAAACGGGCACGCAGATAATGCCTAGTGAAGAGGCTCGAAGAGGATGTCCCTGTGGGTGAAGTTCCAGTGCACTGCGTTTGAGAGCAGGTGCCTCGTCGAGGTCAGACAGATTTCCGAGCTGGTCGAAACGGGCATAGAAGTAATTTGAAATGTTATGCAGCGAATGGGCTCGATGAGGATACCCTTGCGGGCGAAGTTCCAATGCACTACGTCCCAAGGCAAGTGCTTTCGTCAAGGTCAGACAACCTTCCAAGCTGATTGAAAAGGCTATAGAGGCAAATCGCGGTACCGCCCAGTGAAATGGCTCAATCAGGATGCCCCTGGGGCCAAAGTTCCAATCCACTGCGTTAGAGAGCAAGCGCCTCGTTGAGATCAGACAACCTTCCGAGCTGCTTGAAACGGACATGCAGGTAATTCGCAGTGTTGTTCAGTGAAAGGGCTCGTCCAGGATGCCCTTCAAGTTCTGGGCGAAGTTCCAATGCACTACATTCGAGGGCAAGTGCCCAGCCAGGCTTCCCAACTGTTCGGAACGGGTATGGAGCGAGCTTGCGAGATTGCTCAGTGAAATGGCTCGATCAGGATGCCCTTCAGGGCGGAGTTGCAACTCACCACGGTAGTGGGTAGTGGTCAAGTTCAGACATTATTGGTGCAGAGCGGATGACGTGGACCAACTATACCCTGTGCAAATATTACAGTAAGTCACTCCAGACGCGTAGTCTTTTGCGTCGTAGAATACCTTTAGCGCCAGGTCTTTTTCGTTGCGAACGGTGATCGCTAAGGGTGAGAGAGTGTACGAGCACTGCGCGCGAATACACGAGGCAACTGACGCCCATGCATCTGCGGATAGTTATGTTGTCCCGGATCAGATTGGAAGAAGAGAGTGTACAGAGACATTGAGCAGGGTGCGCATTCCCTTGTCGAACTTCCGGTGAGACCTATCAGTGCTACTAGACATCAATATTAGGACGCGGATGGACACAGTGGACATCGCATGGATGTGTACCTGCACTATAATTCATTGAAGTAATGTCGGAGAATTTATTTTTTCATTGCAATAAACCTTGATAATAATGCATTGCCTAAGCCATTGCAAGGGGTGTTGGAATGCCTTATAATAATACCTGTAAAATCTATTGCAATAATTTACAATAACGACTCTTTCATTAGGATTAGGGTTGCATTGAAAAAATAAAATTTGGGACATTTATACGACAATTCTTACCAGTCAATCAGTAGTCCATTCTGAGTGTGTTTAGAATTAAGGTCGGATGGCCTGCTGCAATGGAACTGACCATGGTTACGCTCGGATTTAACCCATTCACAGCGTAAAGTGAACATCAGGAAAGGAATATAGAAAAACAAATCCACTAAAGGAGCGTTATGTATACGGACTAGGAAGTAGGCAAGAAAGAAAAGTACGAGCATCAACGTTCAAGACTAGAGGTGGAACAGAAGCGAATGTAACGGCGGGGTATACGCAATCATGTGTTCCTCTGCCCATGTAGAAAAGAGTTCCAACTTGGCGATACACAGTACATGTCAACAGGCGATACTTATCGTCTGGCACTTCCACGACCATAGCC
This sequence comes from Rubroboletus rhodosanguineus, assembly GCA_038091115.1. Lineage (NCBI taxonomy): Eukaryota > Fungi > Basidiomycota > Agaricomycetes > Boletales > Boletaceae > Rubroboletus > Rubroboletus rhodosanguineus. The sequence goes on from JBBPNW010000213.1 coordinate 7,124, forward strand.
AGCTTGAAGGTTGTCGAGCTCTGCCTCCAGCTGTTTGATCGCACTGTGCGCCATCTCCAAGTCCTTGTTGAGACGGTCCCGCTCCGCGATCAGCTGTAGAAAATTGCATCAGTTGGGTTCCTCGCGAAACAGCCTCTACATACATGTTGCTCCCACTGTCTGAAACGCGCTTCCTCGGCCTTGACCTGCTCGGTGAAGCGCTTGCGGAGTTGCTCCTCTTCCTCCTTGAATTTGGGGTTGTCCACTTTCTTGACCTTTGGCTCCCCGAACTTCCTTGTCTCCATCTGTTGTTGTCTGTAGTTCTCGTAATGGAGCTCTTCAGTAGTCGAGATCAAGTCCAACATATGTGTCCTGATCAGAAGCGAGCGCAACTTGCGGAAATCGCAGTGGTTCTCGTTCTCGACCTCCGCAACACCCCAAAGGTACTCGCGACCCTTGACCACGCGCCCGTCGGGGGTTTGTACATCTTCAGTCGAGCCGATGATAGAAAACGGCATGGCGTCGGCGAGCATACGAGCGTGCTCTGCAGCAGCCTCGTCGTCGGTCTCGACAGGGGGCTGGTAAATACGGATGCCTTGTGCAGTGATGACCTCCCGGATACGTTGCTTGAAGACAAAGAGATCGTTTTGGGTGAGGGTGTCGGCTTTGGCGATGACAGGGATGAGATTGACACGCGTGCCAAGACGCTTCATGATCTCAATGTCGAGAGGCTTTAAACTTGAAAGCCGGATGTGCATGAGTTTTTATGGTAGGATGGCATGCACAAACTCACGTGTGTCCGGTGGGCCTGATGAAGTACAGACAACAATGAACCCTGAGGTCGGTCTTCTCCCCGCGCTGAGGCTGTTGTTCCTGTCTCATGTAGGCTTCGTGCTGGTCATCGATGAAATCGACAATTGGGGACCAAGAATCACGGTTGTTGACATAGTCCCCGAATCCTGGGGTGTCGATGACAGTGAGCTTGACTTTGAACTGCTTCTCCTCAAGCTCTGCCTTGATGATCTCGACCTCAGTCAGCTTGTCGAGCTGCTTGTGGTGACGCCTATTGTAGTTCTTGGCAGGAGACAACTCAGTGGTGAAGAGCGTGTTGACAAGAGTGGTCTTGCCGAGACCAGATTCACCTATATTGTCCGGAAAGTATTTAACGTAGGTTAAACGCGATAAAATGATGCGCCGCACCGACTACCATCATGGTGAAGTGGGCACCATGCTTGGCAACGATTTTGTGCCTCTGTTAAAGGGCACAGGCGAAGAACGCAACGTGTAGTGTTCAGCGTCTAATACTAACGCGGATGCACGAGAACGAACCTGGTTAGGGAGGTTTGCAATGCCGATGCCATCTGAAAAAGGTGCTGGGGAGGACATGGCTGTGAAACGTGCACTCTGGATGGCGACGCGAGCAAACGGAGAAAATAAACGGGCTACTTTTCATGGTCGTTATTTGGCTCTGTTTGGATCGAGTGCCACCAACCGAATTACGCGCAACCCTCAAGTTACGTACTTGACAAAAACAGAGTTATGTTTCAAGAACCAATCACCACAACGTCCTTCTTGCCATGGCCATGCAGACCATATGGAAGGTGTAGAGACTATATTGAAAGTACACACGATGTTCATCACCCGCGTTTCGACATCTTGGGAAGGAAATATATGCTATTATCACTAGACGGAAGTTGTGGCAACTTACAACTGCTTACCGTGAGTCGTACGCTGACTGAACTAGTCATACAAACCATGCTATTGATAGGAAGACCGACTGTGGTAAGACGCGTCCCTGGCAAGGAATCCAAGACTTAAGTGGTGTCCATTGCACCTTCCTCGTTCACATCCACCGCGCGTTCTTTTCCCTTTCTGGATCCTTTCTTCCTCTTGCGTGGAGACGTGGTGCTGCTCTCACCTTTACTGCTTGACTGCTCCAGCTGACCAGAGGAAGAGGTCTGAGAGGTTATCTTGTCCGAGTCCGCGTCCACATACATAGACGCCACTTCTTCAAGGAGACTCGGTGCATGGTGCTCAGGAGGGATCGGTTCAGGTCGTGCCTTCTCTTTGAGTTGTACTTCTTTGAATCGGATGCGTTGTTCAGTAGAGCCAATATGAACCAAAGAACGCTTGTTTGGCTGCGTGTCGTCTGCACGCTTCGTTCAGTGTCGAGGACTAAAAGAGAATCAGACATCCATCATACGCACTTTTTTCTTCTGTGAATAGGAGCTCGGTGCCGAGAAGCGTGTCATGACGGCCTTTGAATATCGAGCCAGAGAGCTGCAAGAAAGGCGTTGGCGTATCCAAGCCCTTTCATTTTCTTCGTTATTGTCAACGCTATGAACACGTAGGCCTACACTCACGATCAATCTGTATGTAGAAGTGCTCGGGAGTAAAGTAGGCTCTATCACGCCTAGATCAAGCGTGACGTATGAGACCTCTTCCTCTTCCTCGAGATAATCCTCATTGGGTCCAAAGAATTCGACTTGTTTGTATCCCGGCACTAATGTTGTAGCTGGCATTGAAACACCCTTAGGTAGAGCCGTTATATGTTGTTCGAATGAGGAGTGATGTTGTTTGGCAAGACCTTCCGATCCAAACAACGCCAACGCTTCATCTCTTCCGCTTCCTGACTCGGAAATGTCCTTCCGCCCTTCTCCCATTCTCCATAAAAAACTCAGCTCCGCGGCTCGCTCATGGCTCTCCCGGCATTCTCGTGACCCTTACATCAAACAGCGCAACGCATCCCCCAACGCCTATCGTTCCCGTTCCGCCTTTAAGCTTCTCGAGCTCAACGCCGCCTGGGGTTCCTTCCTATCCAAGAAAGATATCCGCGCCGTTGTGGACCTCGGCGCAGCTCCAGGAGGCTGGAGCCAAGTTGTCGCAGAAAAACTCGGGTGGATCGATACTGCCGCTCCGAGTTGGGGTGATGATTCAGACGCCATGTACGACTATGGATTCAGATCAGCACGCGTCCCCAGGACCGAAAGGAATATCGATATGTTGAGTTCATGGAGTTCAAAGCACGGGAGAGGCGTCGTCGTATCTGTCGATTTGTTGCCTATGACGCCGATACCTGGCGTGCACACCATGCAGATGGACTTTTTAACTCCCCAAGCGGGAGCCGCGGTCAAATTTGCGCTCAGCACCCCTGAGAATCCCTCTGGGATGGCAGACATCATACTCTCTGACATGGCGGCTAATTTCTCGGGGTATAAGACCCGAGATGTGGAAAGCAGCCTCGATATATGTCGGTCGGTATTCGACTTTGCAAAGGATAATCTGCATGTAGCAGCAAAAGGACACCGAGGGGGGACACTGTTGTAGGTTAAGATACCATGCGTCGTGACTGTTGCTGACGGACTGTTAAATCTAGGCTCAAACACTTTACCCATCCTTTGTTACAAGAGTTCCGGAGACATTTGCTGGAGCCTAACTTCCAAGTTGTCCATTACATCAAACCAACTTCTAGTAGAGCTGAGTCGGCAGAGGGCTACTGGCTTTGTCGAGGATGGAAGGGCGTGATGTCGTGATAACATGGATCATCTCATACAGCGTCTATGTAGCATTGTGACCATAATCGTAATGTACAAATACAATAATCAGACAGAGGATAACGTGCCGAACATTCACAATATATTCTCAGTGTATCACTCGGCCATGCATGATACGACAACAATTAGGCACCAAAACCATAGAGGGTGCGACCGGAACGCTTGAGGGCGTATACAACATCAAGAGCAGTGACGGTTTTCCTACAAGTAAAGTTAGATTGTGCATAGCGTGCGAAGACTACGAAACCATTTTCTCACCTCTTAGCGTGTTCGGTGTAAGTGACAGAGTCGCGGATGACCTAGTATGCGGAGTCAGGGCAGAACCGAAACAACTCTCCGAACCGTGACTCACGTTCTCAAGGAAAATCTTCAAAACACCGCGGGTCTCCTCATAGATAAGACCAGAGATTCGCTTTACACCACCACGACGAGCGAGACGACGAATAGCCTGGAAAGTTCAGACAAGAGTCAGACACAGCTACAAGGAAGGGAAGCAATACGTTCGGGCTTCGTGATACCCTGTATGTTGTCACGAAGGATCTTGCGGTGGCGCTTAGCACCTCCCCTACGTCACCAGTCAGTGGGCTACCTAATACCAAGGGCCGCAGAGCTTACTTTCCGAGACCCTTTCCGCCTTTTCCACGTCCAGACATTGGTGATAAAGTATGTAACTTGGGTGATGTGACTGAACGTTTGTGATGTTGGTGGTGGTGGTTTAGAGTAAACTGCGCGTCTGCGTTGATTGGCGTGTTATATGCCGTAATATGGAAAGCCGGACAACCGCGCTCGTTCGGAGCACGAAATTCACTACTTTAGGAAGTCGGCTTCTGTAGCACACCAATCACCCCAAAAAAATAGTTACGTGCGAAGATGGATTTTGGAATTTTGGCAGTGTGCTCACTGACTATGAAAGTTTGGATAAGCAAACTTGGTGTCACCGACTATGAAATTCCAGATATTGACATCAATATTGACATTGTCAGTGTGCTTGTGAGTCATATGTAGAATACATGTCATGGTGGGTCAGTATGGACCTGATGATCAAGACCCAAGACAGGGAAGTGAATTATTTGACCTTTCATCAGTCCTCCAAGGCTCTGAAGACCAGTAACCCAAAGGCTGGCCACAAGCAGAACTTATTACACACATGTTTGTTAAAGTCCAAAGGTCTGGAGGAGTGGAGCTGTAAAGTCTGAGAGAGTCTGGAGCTCAGTCACTGCCTAAGTTGGGTGAAACAACTGTATATGTATTTACCTATAAAGTCCAAGAGAGTCCAGAGCTACAGTAATCAGTCTAAGGTAATATGTATGAAGGGATCTTACTCACCTCAGTTGCTGCCCAAGTTGGGTGAAACAACTGAGGTGCTAGATGAGAGAACTAGCTAATTTATAGTATGTGGTTAAGGCACACTTGTACCGAGAAAGTATGCGAACCTGATGCTATTCCGATAGGTATGTAAGTGTCTTTACTGAGCGGTGAAGAGATCTAAAGTTAGGTGGTAGAAACCTTTAAGCAATAGGCTAATAGGTCAGTCAACAAAGTAAGTAGAAGATGAGTGCGAGTATAAACTCGACCCAAAGGGTTCAAGCAAGGTTAATCAAATGAGAAGGGGGAGCGAAGATGAATCCGGGTGTGAACCCAAGTTTCTGGACGTTTTTCCGGACTGAGCGGAAACCGGAAAAGCGGAGGGAAAGAGTTCCTGGACGAGAGTGGGTTGGATACGAATGGATTGATTTATCGGAAGACGAGTGACGATGTTGAAAAGGAATTAAGAAAAGATGGGGACCGAAACTTCGATGGTGATTTACTTGACAGTACAGGGTTTTTATAGTCCTTAGACTTTTCTAATGACCCATATTAAATATTTGTAGTATGATAAAAGAAACTAAAAATAGCGATTGCGACAGGCGGAGAGCCACGCGCAAGCGAATCGCAACTGAATAGGAAAAAGATGGGCGACCCTGCTCATTGACAGGGAGTGATACCGTCTGTCACTCTACCGCTATTAGTAAAAAGATCAAATTTAGAGTGATCGAATGTTAATTTCAAAGACGGAGACATCCGTCCGGTGAGTCTAGAACGTTAGCCATCGATCTGATGAATCCAGATGACAACGACCAGCCCGGAAATGAGACGGAAGAATCGGATAACGTACAGATAAAACATGGATCGCACTCGGACGGATAGTGGACTCGATAGGAGACCTGGACGATGCTGTAAAACAAATAGGAATACTAGGAAAACATTGTTTGCAACCATAAGGAGCCTCTGGCTCCTACAGCGGGCACATAAAATCCTAAAACTCAGTTTGTCCCTTCTTTCACTCATGAAACAACCATGTCCGACAACCTCAATCTGAAGGCTTGGTCTGTCATGCATCTCGCAGAGGACGAGAATGACAAGGAGGAGTTGAGCGTCGCCAAGTTCGGCGAGCGACAGAGAAGGGTGAAGGCATGGAAGGAGGAAGCGGAGCGGAAGGCACGTGAGGAGGCTGAGAAGAAGGCGGTGGAGGAACATGCAAAGGCAGAGGTGGAGGTGAAGCGCAAGGCCGAGGAGATGGCCAAAAAACATGTAAGTCAATTGTTTGCTCCAGGGTGTCAGAACTGACAGAGTCAGGCTGAGGAGGTCAAGGTGCAACAGAGTGCGACGAAGGGGAAGGGGAAGGAAATCCCGAAGTGCATGAGGTGTGCGGATCGTGGATTGGAGTGCACACGTGGAGGGGGCAAGTCCAAGTCATGCATGGAGTGCATCAAGGTGAAGGTGAGGTGTGTGAGGCTGAGGCAGGAGGCGGCAGAGCCACAAAAACGGAAGAAGGGGCCAGAGACCTCTGCAGAGGGGAGGAAGAAGAAGAAGTGCCATGTAAGTATGGAGTCAAGCGAGGAGGAGGAGGAAGAGGAGGGGTCGTTGCTGCTGGGGGCAGGCAGCAATATTTCAGAGGTGGTGAGGGTTCTGTCGGAGATGGTGGCGGAGATGCGGAAGGGGAGAGCGGAAAGGAGAGCGCAGGCATCAGCGATGCTGGGCGCATTGGAGGATGTGAGGGAGGTGCTGGATGCAACGTATGTTGCGTCAGAGTTGTCAGAAGAGGTGGACGAGGTGGACACAGAGGTGGAAGGGGAAATAGCGGAGGACGTGCCAGAGTTGAGAAAAGAGGTGAGCGAGCCTCATGAAGAAAACAAAGTAGAAATATTGTAATTAGTTCCTCAATTCTGATTTCCTTTCGTTATTGCCCCGTAAGAGGTCCAGGTTTGTCTGGGTACTTCATGTGGAAGTCCTGTACCAAGTCCGACGTGTGTCCTAACTCTGTGGCTAGAAGCCAAGATGTCTCATCGTCAGTTCCTTCATATCCTAGCCATCTCACCAGGTAAAGTAATTGGCAGTGGCAATGCCGACGATCAATCTTGGAGTTGAGAATCTCGGAGATCTCAAACTCCGGTTCACCATCGACTTTGACCAAAGGTGGCGGAGGTTGGACTCTGTTTGGGATGATGTTGGGGACAGAAGGTTCTAACTGAGAAATGTGGAAGACGGGGTGTATGGATTTCATGGTGTCCAGAAGTCGGAGTGTGAAGGAATGGGATCCAGCTTGAGCGATGATAGTATAAGGCCCTAAGTTCTTTTCGGAGAGTTTCTTAGAGGGCCGTGTAGAGCAGAAGTATTTAGCTTTTACGAATACCTGATCTCCGACTTTCAAGTCCGGAGCTGGCAAGCATTTGGCATCCGCAGGTCCTTGATATCACTCTTGGGCATGGGTTATTTCTTCTCGGAGGAATTCATGGAGGGAGTTGAGGTCTATGGAGTATTCTCGTGCTCGAGCGGAGGTGAGATCACGTTCAGGGTGAACTGTGATGTTGGGGTGGTAGCCTTTATTAGCAAAGAACGGAGAAACGCTGGTGGTAGCATTCAGAGCATTGTTATAAGAGAACTCCACTAGGGGCAGGAGTTTGGACCAGTTGTTTTGCTGGGAGTTACAGTAAATCCGAAGATACTGTTTGAGTGTCTGGTTCATTTGTTCTGTCTGACCATCACCTTCCGGGTGATATCTGGAGGTGAAGTGGAGGCGGATGTCTAGGGCTTTACCAAGTGAGCAGAAGAAGTAAGATACGAATTCCGAGCCTCAATCGGAGGTGATGTGGGAGGGAACTCCGTGCTTTAAGAAGATGTGGAGTAGGAAGAGTTGTGCGAGCTCTGGGGATGTAATTGTGTCGTGAGCTGGAATGAAGATACACTGTTTGGAGAGGCAATCTATGACTACGAGTATTGCAGTATATCCGGAGGACATGGGGAGTTGTTCAATGAAGTCCATGGAAATTGAGTTCCACAGCTTCTTGGGAATGGGGAGTTGTTTTAGGAGACCGTAAGGCTTATGTCTTGGAACTTTTGCACGAGCACAGGAGGTGCAGGACGAAACATATTCTTTGACGAATGTCCGTACGCCTGGCCATGTGTATTCTCTGCAGATAAGTTCAAGCGTCTGATTCTGTCCGAAATGTCCGGAGAGGGGATGGTTGTGTTTATAATGGAGAACACGCAGATGGAGGTCATCGGAGTCTGGTACGTAGATATGACCATCAAGACGTAGGAAACCATCGGAGTCTACTGACCAACGGAAATCAGAGGGTTCTGGGGAGAACAGGTGGACTGAGGCCAATGTGTCAGAAGGGAGTGCAGAGAGGATGTCGTTGTGGAGTTGTTCAACATCAAACAGGGAACCAGCTCGAAGTACTGGAGCAGCTAGATATGTTGCTCGGAGGGATGCAGCGAGCTGTTCCTGAGTGAATACAGGTCAGAGATTGTGAGGGTTGACACGAGTGTAGTCCTTATCCCCCTCTTTGGAATAGACATCCCAGCATCTAGTGAGGGCATCAGGCTTTGCTCCGAGGCGTCCAGGGCAGAAGCAGACGATCATGTTGGACTGGGAGAGGAACTCCGACCAATGGGCTTGACACTGGGTTAGGAGTTTAGTGGTAGCGAAATATTCCAAGTTCTTGTGATCTGTGACGACATCGACCAGGGTTGCAGAGCCTTTAAGGTAGTGTTGCCAAGTCTGGAAGGACTGATGAATGGCGAGCAATTCCTTGTCATGGGTGTCGTAGTTGAGCTCCAGAGCGGACAAAGTCCGCGAGTAATAAACGACTGGTCGGACCAGTGGTCTGGGCATCCAATGGAGAGGATACCCGCGATGGCATAGTCGGAGGCGTCAGTTTCTACATCAGGGAAACTGTGATGGAAAGATAATCCTAGATAATCCTTGAAGGCAATTGATAATCCATTATAATCCATTATGATCTTTATAAAAACCTCCTTCAAGAATTATCTAGGATTATCTTTTCATCACAGTTTCCCTGATGTACAATCAGAGGCGTGTCCGGAATCCAGTGAGTGAAGATCGGAGCGGACGTGAAAGTGTCCTTGAGCTTCTAGAAGGCGGAGCAACAGGCGTCATCAAAGTTCCAAGGTATACCCTTGTGAGTAAGGCGGGTTAGCGGAACGACGATATCAGAGTAATTACTTATGAAACACCTGTAAAAGTTTGTGAACCCTAGGAAGGACTGAATGTCCTTGACTTTATGAGGTTCTGGCCACTCCTGAATGGTCTTCACCTTTTCTGGGGACATGGTAAGCCCAGACAGAGAGAGTTGATATCCAAGATACTCAGTGGAAGTGGTGTGGAACTCGCACTTTTCGGGTTTTGCATAGAGGCTGTGTTTACAGAGACGCCAGAGGACTTCCTGGACATGTTTCTTGTGGGAAGCCATATTGGAGGAGTAGATCAAAATGTCGTTGAGGTAGATGATCACGCATACATCTAACAAGTCCGCAAAGATGGTATTGATGAATCGCTGGAATGCCGCAGGGGCGTTGGTAAGTCCAAATAGCATGACAAGCCACTCATACGAGCCATAGTATGTCCAAAAAGAGGTCTTCCATTCATCTCCCTCGGCGATGCTGACTAGGTGATATGCATGCTGGAGGTCGATTTTGGAGTAGACTTTGGCATGGCTCGGAGCATCTAGGAGGTCAGAGATACAGGGAAGTGGGTAGTGATCTTTCTTCATGACTTTATTAAGTCCTCGAAAGTCAACGCAAAGGTGGAGTGAACTGTCCTTCTTGCGGACAAAGAGGACTGGAGCGGCATGAGCAGAGGAGGAAGGGCAGATAAAACCCATCACAAGATGCTCATCAAGGAATGCACAGAGGGAATCGAGCTCGGAGGGGGAGAGTGAGTAGTTCGCACCTAATGGAGGAGATGCACCTTCTTCCAGATCGATCTTCAGATCGTGTTTACAATGAGGAGCAAGGGTATCAGCCTTGCTCTTACTGAATGGAGCTCACTTCCCAGGGAATGGAGTTGCAGGCTGAATTGTACGGAGCCCTCAAGGCGACAAGCCAGCACAAAAGCAGGGGCACTAACGAGTGCAATGGGAGGAGCCTTGCGATTGGAGAAATGCAGTGGATCGGATGGGGTTGGGTCAGCCGGAGGCTGCGGAGGAGAGCTCGGAGTTGTTGGCATGGCTTGTTCAGGTGAACAGAAAGATACACTGCTCGAAACCCAGTCAATCAACAAATTGTAGCAGGTGAGCCAGTTGTGTCCTAGAACAAGGGAACAAGATCCATCCAATGGAGTGACATAGAACGTCGTCAGAGTGATATCACCAGTTTCGAAACGGACGGAGAGTTTGATTGCTCGAGTTGTTGTGCTATTCGAAGTTCCATCGAAGAGTCGGAGTTGCAATGGAGGGACAGGGTAGGTCGAAAGATTGTGTTTATTAACAAAAATCGTATCTATGAAACAATCAGAGGATCTGGAATCTACAACTGTGGGGAAAGATGGAATCGGATAAGAGGTGAGTGAAACGGATGGCATAAGGGACTTGGGGTCCAAAAGAGCGGACACGTTGAGATGGATCTCCGGGAGTGCACGGTGTGGTTCAACGCAACCTCCATCCCGTGCGGAGTCAGGGAGGTCACGGACTATTTTTTTGTCTCCAAAGAGACCTCCGGTTTGGTTTCCAGAGTAGACATTGTGGTAGCCGCACGGCCTTTGGAAGCCCAGGAAGTAGACTTCAGGCACTCCTTAGCCATGTGGCCACCTTGACCACAAAACATGCACAATTTGTTGTCAAAATGACATTTGTGTTCTTCCAACGTGAGCTTGCCGTCTTTTCCTAATTTTGACGACAAATCCGGCTTTGGAGGGGCGGAGGTGGTAGCACCTTTGCCCTTCAAATCCTTGTTGCCGGAGTTGGAAGGACGAGCGGAGGACGTAGGGGCAGATGATTGATTTCTTGTTATTCTTAGGGGCGGAGGATTGGGTCGGTTTCGCCTGGCGATTGATCTTGGACTTGTGCTCCCAGTAGTGCGCGTTGATCACCTGTGTGAGGTGATGGAGTTCAGAGAGTGTCGGGGATTTTCCAACACGAGAGATCTCATCCTTAATATGATCCGGCAGACTGTTGTAGAAGTGGTGCCGGTGTAATGAAGTGACAATTTCACACCTTATCTTTTTCTTTGATCTTATCTTATCTAATCTCATCAAGCCACGCAATTATCTTATTGCACAACATAATAGTGGACTTGTAACTTTCTTTCCTTTCTCCTCGCGCTCAAAGACGCTTATAGTTATATTCACGTTCTCACGAGATCTCATCTCGTTCACACGTTCATTACCGTATGTACTTCTTTTCATTTCCCCTCTATGCTTCCATTTCACTCTCATGGTAATCACCGTCTTATGCTTCTCTTCCATTCTCCCACACCATGCCTATGCAGCGTATATTTAATCTCCGTTCCCCTATGTACTTATGTAGCCATGTACTCTCATGCACAGCTTGGTCTGTGCACATATGCCAATAGTATATAAACCCTGTGGACGACGGCTGGCATTCCCAGTCTAGTTCACTTGGTTTCTCCCCAGAAAGACCTTGTGATATTTTCCTCTCCTCTTCTCTACAGCTAGGACTAGTGTTTGTGACCTAAGGATCTAGTGTTGATCTTTCTGGTTGTTTCAGCCAGAGGGCACCTTCTCCATAGTTGCAGACTTGCGAAGCAATGCAATTGAATTTGACCACATACTTATTGATATGTTGGCTGTCCTTCATGGACAGGTGATTGAGTTGGTGCTCTGCATCTCCGACAGGGTCGTGTGGACCGAAATTGGCCTGGAGTTTGAGAATGAACTCTTTGTAGTTGTCCATCCATAGAGGATGGTGATCAGGATCATCTGTGAGGAGAAGGTTCGGTTCGAACCATTCCAACGCCATGCCTTTAAGGTAGGACTGCACGAAGGTGACTTTGGTGCGGTCCATCCAGAAGGCCTTAGGGCAATCCTGGAAGTTCAATTTGCATTGCACCTGGAAAACCCAGAGTTTTCGGGGATCAGTCCTGTTGAACTGATCGGATTCTCAGACTTTGGTGTGGGGGGTAGAGTCAGAGGAGGCGGGATGCTGAGTAGAGTGGGAAGGCCTTGGATAGCACTTGCTAATTGAGCGAGGGTATCTCGCAGGATGTGCTCTTCTTCATCGTTGTCGGAATTGGGGAAAAGGTCGTCCTCAGGATCATCATCCAGGTCATCATCGGAGGGATCACCTCCAGGACCTTCCTGATATCCTGGGTCATTTGGGGGAGTATGAAGAGAATGCTCTCTCGAGCGATTACCCATTTGAGTAGAGACGTCATCATCTACGACTTCGATGTGCGGGCCCGGAGTTGGGGATTGTGGAAGGGGGCATGAAGTTGAAGCAGAGTTGGCGGGGGTGTGGTGGGCGGAGAAGCTTCGGAACTGGTCTACAAGTTCTGGGCCTCATCGACTGCTTCCAAAGACATTGAGAGGGTTGTAACAGGGGGAAGGGGCGCAGTTTGTGCCTAAGGCACGAGTCTGCGATCCGGTACACGTAGCCATAGTTAGGGACTCTCAACAAGTATGAGTTTGAATATACTGTTAAGAATGGAATCTCCGGGTTGAACTCCAGAACTCTGAAGTTTACTACGAGGGGGTTGGGACTTTGGCTTCACCATATGTGGTGCACCCTCGTCGGAGTCCGTCCCGGATTTCGGATTATGGAGTAGGAGCGTGAAGACGTTAAGTGCGAAGACTTAAGTCGAGTAGTACAAATACAGGAGAACCGTCAAGGTTCAAGTCGGAGGGTTGGAGTGAGGAAAATGATCTAAGTTGATATTCAAACTGAGGAGTTACATGAGTTTTGGAGAGACCTTATATACGGAGGGAGAACGTATTACTAAGTGGATCACTAAGGGTATTGGTAAGAAGTATGGAATCAGATGTAAGGAAGCCGGAGCTGTGCTTGTAAGCAAGCACAGGTATGGAGTTTTCTAAGAGGCAGAACTAAGACAAAAGGAGAAGAGAAGCGAGAGAACAAGGTATACTATATATGGAACTCCGGAACTCCGGAGATGCATCTCATACGAGAATATACTGGAGTTCGCTCTAAAGAGCTTGGAGTAAGTTCAGAGTTGACTTGTGAAGTATGGGATGTGACAGTATCTCTGGAATGTTCTCTGGGGGTTCTGGAGTTTGTTGTAGAGCAGGTGCTTGTGCTTATATTTCTCGCCTTGCAGCTTCTTTCTGTAAAGTTCACTTGTACTCTTTGTTTTTGTTGGCTATCTGTTGTTGTCAGTTGCTCTGTTGTATAGATGAAGCAGGGACTGGAGCAGAAGCAGGGGCAGAAGCAAGAGTAGGGGCAGGAGCAGAAGCAGGAGCAGCCTGGGGCAGGAATAGGAGCAGGTTCCGGAATGGGAGCAGAGTCCAGAACTGGTGCCAGTTGGAGTTTACCTAAGCATTCTGCAAGGTCCTTGATGCCTGGGCTTATAGGGCATTTCGGAATATGATTCAGAAGTGTAGGGACATCTCCCACTGGTCTGTGGTTGGGTGGATGATGGTCATGGTCATCTTCATCTTCTGGGAGTTGGAGATGCATGGGAATAAGGCCCTTCCACTGTCCCTCAACAGCAGGGGCACTCCATGGAACAGATTCAAGATCAGAGATTTGCCCAGATTCATCAAAAATAACATGGTGACTGGAGATGATGGTGTGACATTCTATGTCAAGGAGTTTGTAGGCTTGCTGTCCATGAGTGTACCCTATCATAATGCACTTCCTTCCATGTGATCAGAATTTCCCCCTCCCTGCTGCTCCTTTGACATGTAGACATAGACTGGACACCTGAAGGGGTGGAAAAGAGTTGAATTGGCTTGGTGATTGAAGAAGGCTTGATAGGGAACCTGACCATTTAGTCCAGAGGTTGGGCTCCATGTGGAGATGTATGCCACAGCAGACATAGCATTGGCCCAGAAGGACTTGGGGAGCTTTGACTCCTCCAGCATGGTGTTCACCAGGGTGGCCAGTGTTTGGTTTGTCTGTTCTGCCAGACCATTTTGCTTCAGGTATATGGGGCAGAAGTTTTGAGGAGTGTACCATCCTTGTGAAGGGTGTCCTGGAATACTTTGTTGGTGTATTTGGTTCCACCATCACTTCAGACAAATTTGATATACAGGTCAGAAAAATCTTCATGCTTGACTTCCATGCAGAGGAGAGTTTGGACATCTGTTTTCCACTGGTTATAGATCTGTAAGGCTTCATTTTTGTGTTTCATGATGTAGACCCAAGGGAAGTGGGTGAAGTCATCAATAATAACCAGCCAGAATCTATATTCTTTGCAGGATCTCAGACTTATTGGACCTCCAACATCCATGTGGATGGTCTCAAGTGGATGTGAACTCCATGGTTCATTGCAGGATTGGAAAGGTAGTCACCTCATTTTTCCAAGTGTGCAGGCCTCACAGAATGTCAGGATTCTGGCAAGTGTGTCAATGCCCCAGAGTTGATTAGATTACATCATGCGTTGGATTCAGTCAAAAGAAATGTGTCCCATATTGAACACAGTAGGACTCAGTACTGTAGTAGACAGTGACTGACTTGTGTCATTACCTATTGAACACAGTAGGACTAAGGTAATGTTAGTATAGAGTGTAGCTAATGAAAGTGTAACTCACCTCAGTACTGTAGTAGACAGTGACTGAGGTGTGTAGTGTATGAAAAGAAACATCTATGGTCTGATGTAATTATGTAATCAGTATATTACTGTTTGTATCATATAGAAATCCTACATCCCATTCTCCGGTGGAGGAGGTTACTGTAATGTCAATAGTTGTGTGGGCTGCCTCCTTATGATCATTCAGAGTGACTCTGGCATGATATAGACTGTCTATGTGATTAGCAACTAGGACTGTTTTCCATTCCTTTCAGATATAGCAGGCATTGGATTTGGCTGGAAAAATAATAGAGAGTCCAGTGGAGGCGAGTTGATTTATGGAGATGAGCAAGATTCAGAATTCCGAAATAAGTAGAACATTTGATAGGACTATTTCGAAAGTTTCTTGGGAGACCCATGACAGTAGAGGTACTGTTCCAATTCCGATGGTATGAGGTACAGAGTTGTCTCCAACTGTGACTGAGCACGGAGGATGTAGTGGTTGGAATGTTCAGAACCAAGATCAGTGTGGGACCATGTGTGATGTCACTCTGGAGTCAATAATCAGAGTGTTGCTCCCACTGCTGCTTTTCTTGGACAACAAATAGGTATGAATGTGTTGAATTAGAGACTCGGATACATTTTTGTGAGCTACATTTGCTGAATCAGGAGGGTCCAGAGCCTTTTCCACTACATTTACCCTTTCCTTTCCTTCATCCTTTCTAAAGGTGCCACTCCTTAGATGTGAGACCCATTTTTTGTAGGTTTTGCAATTGGCAGAGTTGTATATGGCAGACAAATGGTGTTCACACCACTATGAGGCATGTAAGGGTTAGGTTAAGGTCTTTTGACCTCAGAGGCTGTCATAGTGGACAGTGTTGATTAGTGAGGACTTGAACAATTCCCATTCCAGAGTTTTCAGAAGGGAGTTGAGGAGGATGAATGCCATGACCTTTGGGTCTACAGTGAATTTCATGCTGGTGAGGCAGAATTCAGAGGTGCAGAGTGATGCAATGTGTGCAGAGATATTGGAGTTTCCATTCCAAGTTAAGCTGAAGAGGCACAGGATTCTGTTTTCAAGAGGAGAGTATCAGAAAGACATTCCTGTATGATACCATGGGCCTTTTCATCGCACTCTTCCCACTCATACATATTTGAAGTTGTAATTCTGGTGGTGCCCTGAATGGGTTTCTTGTCTGTTCTGGAGACAACTCCATAGGCTTTTCTGCTTTGGAGTTTTTAGGTGACTTTGACTTTCTATCGTGGGAAGATTTTGGGTCCAGTGAGGATTTTGTCATTTTATATGGTGTCAGATGACATGTTTGTTTTGATGGGGCAGGGTAGCATTGGCAAAGGAATGGTGATTCTGATGATGGCATTTGATGGCTGATAGCCGAACTCCATTTTGAATGGAGTATGCATAGAGAGATATATGAGTAGGGTGAGTTGTTCATTTATTGGACATGATCAGTGAAACAACCACAAAGATCAAATACAAGATCCTTAGGTCACTGTCACAAGATCCTAGTAGGAAGGAGTAGAGGAGAGGAAATATCACAAGGTCTTTGCAGGTAAGAACCAAGTGAACTAGACTGGGGATGCCAGCTGTCATCCACAGGGCTTTTATAGTATTACCATAGGTGCACGGACCAAGCAGTGCATGAGAGTACATGACTACATACATAAGTACATACGAGTAATGGAGATAAAATACATGATGCCACCATGAGGTGTGGCAGAATGGAAGAGAAGCATAAGACAGTGATTACTGTGGGAATGAAATGGAAGCATAGAGTGGAAATGAATATGGAAATGAGATTAGATCTTGTGAGAACATAAATATAACTAAATAGAGAAAGAGCATCTGTGAGTGGGAGAGAAGAAGAAAGGAAAGTTACAAGTCCACTGTTATGTTGTGTGGTAAGATAATTGCATGGCTTGATAAGATAAGATAAGAAAGAAAATGAGAAATGGTCACTTCGTTACAATCAGGGCTTACTGTATAACCTGTTGAAGTCTGGAGAAGTCCAGAATTCAGTCACTGCCTAAGTTGGGCAAAACAACTATATTTACCTGTGAAGTCCAGAGAAGTCCAGAACTACAGCAATCAGTATAGAGGTAATATACAGTGACTTCCAAAATTGAGTCAATGTTTTGAGATTTTGGACTATTGATTATATACCTCAGGAACAGGGCCAAATAGAGCCAAAGTGTAAGTGGGTGGCTGAAGG